>ML366296.1:0-26771 GCA_005239505.1 Nicotiana paniculata | reverse complement strand
ATTGATACGTAAATTCCCTGTGGGATCGACTCTGGGCATAATACCCCAGATTATATTTGCAATACCCGTTTAGTCTTTTATTAGATGTAGTTGAGCGTGATCAGTTCTCCCTTAACCTAACTAATTATGTTTAAAAATCCTAATTTTCTAGCTTTAGTTTTGGGTTCTGAGTTCATCTTTACTGTCTATTCGCTCAACTTGTCTGTATGTTTGATTCTCTTGGGTTCTACTTCGATTAATTTTTACCCTAATATTTCCATTAGGGTTTCATATTTTTCAATTCCTTATGTTTGTGTTTGGTTTTATTTGTTTATTCATGGGAGTCTACATTATTTCCCTTAGTCAGTGCTACTCTTTGATTCTTTGAATCCCTGATTTCCTGTGTTGATACTCTTTACTGATTTTCTGTTACCTTTTCCTGTTTTTACAACCTGTAAACTATTTTATTACCTTATTATGTGATTGACTAAATTATTAATTGGTTCCTACTGATTGTTTCCTTAATTAGACCTTATGTATCTAGCCCTAATTTCTTACTCTGTACCTACTGTGTTTGAATTATTTCCTTATTTGTTATGCTCCAACTATACATGATTTCTTTCCTTACTTATTACTTGTTCTTTACCATTTGAACTGATTCCCTTAATTAAGGGAATACTTGGGCTGATTTTACTCTAATTGATTCCGAGTTCCATAATCACTGTACAATTTTGATTCTTACCTTATTTACCTAGATTTCAAACTACTATATATATTGCTCTCTTCTACTCTCAATACACAGTATCATACACACATGAACCCACATTAGTTCATATCTCTCATATACTCAAAAGCTCTTCTGCTTTATTTGTTACTTGCTATTGTTACTAAATTAGCCGGTTGCAAGCCAAGGCTAATTATTACACTCTCCTGTTCTTCACTTTGTATTTACTCTCTTTACTGGTATGTTCTGATTTAAATTCAAGTTCCAAAACCAATGTGTTTCTTCTACTGCTTTAGTTTATCATTTTACTAATTTGTTTCTGTCTATTGTTTGCTTCTTAACATGTGTTTAACTTGTTTTACTTAGTATACTAGTTATGTTCTAACCTTTTTTTAGGATCACCCTATTTATGAACATGTTTACTTCTTGTGTAATCTGTCTCCATGTGACTCTACTCTGTCTTTGCATGCTTGTCTATGAGTTTCCTAGTTCTGGTATACACCTATTGTGCAATTATTACCTTAAGTTGTTCTGATTATATGCTCAATTCTATTTGATACCACTGTGTCTTCTATTGTTTGTTCTGAAATTCATATTCCTACTATGGCATCTCCCAATCCTATGAACCCCCTAAAGCACTTCTGATTCTATAACTATGTTCTAATTAGCACTCCTGAATCCATTTCTTACTATTTGCATTATTAGCCACCCCTTAATTGCAAAGGACTTCTGTTTATTATATGTGTATTATGTGTCCCCAGTCCCCAATTATCCTTGTGTGAAGGGTTGTTATTTGAGTATTGCTGAACCTGTTTGGCTACGTGTTTGATCTGTTGTTTATTTGATTACACAACTCTTGTCAAAACTATTTTACCATTAAAAAACTCCTATTTTTATAAGACTTCTTCATTCAACTGAGTCTTTTTTCAAACACTGCTTTCCTATTAAAACCTTTTCAAAACTATGTCAAGCACTCTCACTCTACTCTTAGGTCCTTAAGTTCTGCCCCTCCAGTGTGTGACTGCTTTGGGATCCCTGTGAGATCCCTCTGAACTCTGATGTACTGGATCTGGCTCTTCCACACTGCACTTACTCAGTTCTGGTTATGAAATCTGGGTGTGAGCACTGCCCGGGATCCTTGAGGTCCTTAGGGAACTCTGACACACCCGGACATGAGAAAGGCTATGACTTTGGCATTTGAGGCTATGGAAAGTTTGGTACATTTGGGCCTACTTCAGGTTCCCTATAGTTTAACTTCTTCTTTTCTATCTATTTATGTAATTCATCCAACTGTTGGTTTGTAATAATTATTGTAAACAGATATTGAGGTTGGCTAGTGAAATGGGGAGGGCATTTATATATTCTATCATTGGGTAGAAATCATGCCTTAGGCTTTTACATTCCCTATATCTGTATTAGAATCCATGCTTAGGACCAACATATTCATTCAAACCATGCCAAACATGCATTAGATATCATGTCTTTAAGGCTTTCATGTTTACTGCTTTAACGTACAACATGTCCTTAATGCATGTGTATGCTTACCACTTAGAAATCCTGCTCTTAGGATAATTAACGTAAATTATTGCTACATGTGCCTTCATAAATCGTGCTTAACAACTCTGTAATTCTCTGTGCATTTTAGAAATCATGCTTTAGGAATTCTGCACATCCTGAAATCATGTCTTAACCATTCTGCATTTTATATGTGCATATTCGATACCATGCTCTAGGATTTCGTTCGTATTTGCTTAGCCACACCTAGTTTAAACTATTGATTCATGAAAAGAGGAATAACAATCTCGCTTATGATTATCCTGTTTTAGATAAAACTGGTAACAATCCCTGCATTTTCGTAACACCTAGAACAACATGCTTTTAGGAAAAAACAACTTCTGAACTGTCTAAAGGTTAACATGCTTAAAAATCAGTAGGCAAACTGATAAGGCCCATGCTTATGAGTTTATGAAATAAAGCTGCATATTTCTGTGCATTGATATTCACTTAGATATCCTGTCTTAGGATCCTGTCTAATAAAACTGCCTCTTGTTTGTGTTTGAGACGTGCTAATTATGTGCATTACTTGTAGAGGTAAATCTGGGCCTCATAATTGCGTTCCTGCATTTATCTGATTAGTCCTATTTGTTCTTGCATGTCGCTTAGAATTTTATCTTTTTTTTTTAAACCTTAAGGGTCTGTCTAGAACTACCTATACTTAGAGGTCCTAAATTCCTCCAGGATCATTAAGAAGGGACGGGTAACAACACACATAGAGATAGCTAAATAAACTCACTTAATAACCGCTAAGGGGTGGGGTAAAGGGTAGATATGGATATGATGACCGGTGCGCTAATGCCACGTGTAGCCCCTCACTGAGGAGTGATTACCGAGCATTGAATTGATGTGATCCTATAGGATAAACAACTTAGGATTCCCCTATCCCCTACATATGTGTGCTTAGACCATAAATCTTTCAAAACTTTATTACATATGTGTGCTTAGACTACGAATCTTTTTCAAAACCATTACTTGTTTCCATGTGTATACTTTGACTGCCTATTTGCTACTTACTTGAATTCACAAAGCTTGTTTGGCCAGAACCACAGTTGTGGACTTTGAGGGGTGACTAACACCATGACCTTGGAGTAATTTCAAGCCCTTAGCCAATCTCTGGTTATTCAATTAGTGTTATTGTGACCCTTAATAAGTGCCCTAACGCACCTTAATTCGTTAGGTGGTGACTCTTCAAATCCTTCACATCCCTTATCCCAAAAGTAAATGAGTTGCCCCAATAATGTCAAAAACCCTGACCGATTCAAAAGGAGAGGAAAGAGGGGGCGCGACAAATACCAGGTGCCCCCAAATTGCTACCAAAAAGAGACGCCGGTAGATTCGTGGAGCAGCTATATAGGGAGGAAGAGACTCCTATACTATACCAAAAACTTTCAACATGCCACCGCACCTACGAATCTATAACGGGACGACTAATCTCG
Organism: Nicotiana paniculata; assembly: GCA_005239505.1. Lineage (NCBI taxonomy): Eukaryota > Viridiplantae > Streptophyta > Magnoliopsida > Solanales > Solanaceae > Nicotiana > Nicotiana paniculata. The sequence goes on along the minus strand of ML366296.1, from coordinate 23,075 downwards.
AGGACCATGTAACCCTCTATGTCACTACCGTAAAAGGCAACAACCTCACCAAAGAGCAAGGGTCCTCCATTTTGTTGAAGAAATTTGGTGAAACCCTCAGAGGAGGGGCGTTGACATGGTATTCACAGCTTCCAGCCTATTCCATATAAATATTAGAAGAAATAGCGGACTAGTTTGTGACGGCACATGCAAGTGCCAAGAAAGCTGAAATGAGGGTGAATCATATTTTCGCTATTAGACAATCCCGGGAGAGGGACTGAGGAACTTCCTCGCTCGATTAAACAAGGTGAGGATGACTTTACCAAACGTCTCCGAACGAATGGCCGTGGAAGCCTCCCGAAATTGATTGAACAAAGACGGTTCAAAGGCGACCAAAAAGCTACTAAGCTGATTAATGAGATCCACAATGCCTATTGTGTCGAGGCCAGAGCAGATGACGAAGACCTCAGCAGGCCAACCCAACGAATCACCTCAATACATCTGAACCCAGAAAAGAACGCAGGGACAACGTGAGGAGAGACCCTCTGCTATCGAGACCAGATAGAGAGCGGCAACAACCATACACCAGGGCACTTCCCCAACTTCCGCCGCGAAGATGGCCCCTCTAGGCCCAGGGGCGGCTCAATCATTTTAGTGGCCTAAAGCCAAAATTTATTTGGAGGCCTTAAATTTAAAAGTAAAATATATTTTTCCCAAAAGAGATTATTGTTCTAGCTTTTTGTGATATAAAGTTGTGAATACTTTTTTCTATTATCGATTTCTTCTAATAATTATTTTTCGAAAGACAATATAGTCAATTCATTTAATCTTTCTAGAGAATTGTTGATCCTAGGTAGGATTTTATTGATTTTAATTTTAAACTTATTTCTATTGAGGCAACTTTTACATGAACTATTAATATTATTTTATAAAAATTAATTCATTTGAAAAATAATCAAGTCTTTTTATTTGATTGATGTGTCGATTGTAGTATACAAGTACTATTTTAAAAAAAATATATTTTTAATTAGAAAAAATAAGTCTAAATCATCAATATCAGAGTGACTATTATATTTTAAAAAACATTCAAGGTTAAGACAACATTTTCAAGTTCTCGTCATGTATTGATCTCAAATTTTTATCACTAAAACTTTTGAACTGTTGAACTTTTATACTCTTGGAGAAAGAAATTAGGAAATAAATAAAAGAGAAAGTATATAATCTTATGATAGAAGTGAGAGAAATATTGTGACTTGGAAAAGAATAAGAAAGAAAGTTTAAATATTTTTAAGTACTCATACCTCCCATAATAATTATTCTTATATTGATGATTTATTCACAAATTTAATAAAATTACCTTTCTCTTTATATGAAAAAATTTACTTTACTACTAAAAGTACTCTATTTTTTAAAAATAAATAAATCTATTATTGCTAATAAAAAAATGGGCCCTCCAAATTTGGGGGCCTAAAGCAAGTGCTTTACTTACTTTACCATAGAGCCGACAGTGTCTAGACCGAGATCAGACAATTCACAGGAATGATCGAGGTATGCTCCCTACTATCTGCTCATAATATTTGTGTGTCACCTACAGAGGTGGTCTACACACTTGAGAAGCTCGGAACAAAGGTGAAGTGGATACCAAAGATGAGGTCCGACCCAAGCACCAGGAAGTTTGACGCCTTCTGTGAGTTCCACCAAGAATTCGGACACAAAATGGAAGATCGCCACGCTCTGAGATTAGAAGTAGCAAACTTGCTGCAACAAGGACACCTCAAAGAGTTACTCAACGACAAGGGCAGTAACACCCTAGCAAGGAGTCGAGAATGCCCAGGTCCACCAAAGCCGCCCTCACCCGCTCACACCATCAACATGATCATTGGTGGTAGTGACGACACCTCTATAAATGACATCAAATTCACCGCCACTCACAAACTCAAGAGATCGATCACCCAAGAACGATATGATGACCTCGAAGAAAGTATCATCTTCGATGAGTCAGATTTTGATGGTTTGAATTTCCCTCACAATGATGTACTTGTCATTACTCTATGAATTCTTGATACCGATGTTAGGAGAATTACGGTAGACGATGGAAGTGGAGCGTGCATCATCTCCCCTCGATTCCTCGTACAGGTGCGACTTGAGGATAAGATAGTGCCATATTGCATTACACTAATTGATTTTAGCAGTGTAGTTGGAGGGACTTCGGGTAAGATCACACTCCCATCCTCGCCGGAGGGGTTATACTTGAGACCACATTCCATATCATGGATCAGAATACCGCATACAACGCCATCGTAGGACGACCATGGATACATCCCATAAAGACAGTCTCCTCCAGCTTGTACCAAGTTATCAAATTCCCAATCCCCCGAGGGATATTTAGCATACGAGGGAAGAATGCACATCCCGAGAAAGTGATCGGATCTCCATGGATGGAACGACAACCCAACAAAAGAAAGAAAAGGAAAAATAAGCATAACTATCAACAGGGTCGAGGTCCCTGCAGGTCGAAGCCAAATATGCCATTATGGACCCAAAATGGTCGAAGCTGCAGGATCGACCATAGAGGATCTCGGTCCTGTCCAGCTAGACCACAACGACCCCAGCAAAAAAACCTACATCGGTTGTAAACTTCACAACCCAGGTAAACTTATTCAATTCTTAATAGCTAACGCAGATTTATTTGCCTTTAGCTATGCAGATATGCCCCACATCCTCAAAGAGATATCTACGCACAAGCTAAATGCCAATCCCTAGTAACCCAAGTCCGACGAATGTACAATCCTACCATCAACGAGGTCGTCCATAAGGAAGTAGAGAAATTATTGGCCAATGGCTCTATCAGGGAGTTGAAATACCCAAAGTGCATTACCAACGTAGTAATGGTAAAAAAGAAGAATGGAAAATATAGGTGTGTGTTGACTTCACTGATATGAACAAAGCCTACCGAAAGGATTCATTCCCGTTGTTACACATCGACCAACTCATCAACGCGACAACAAGACATGATTTGCTAAGTTTTTCGGATGCTTACTCACGCTACAATTAGATACTCATGGAGGAAGATGACCTAGATAAAACCACGTTCATCACTCACAGGGGAACGTATTGCTATAGGGACATGCCATTTGGGTTAAAGAACGCGGGAGCTACCTATCAAAGGCTAGTCCCAAAGATGTTCAAAAATGAGCTCGGCAAAACCATGGAGGTATACATCAACGACATGTTGGTTAAATCCTTGAAGGTCGAAGACCACATTGACCATTTGAAGGAAACATTCGAAATATTGAGGAAGTATGGGATAAAACTGAACCCCGAGAAATGCGTATTCAACGTCACTTCGGGTAAGTTTTTGGGCTTCCTAGTATCACAACGCGGAGTCGAGGTCAACCCGGATCAGATTAAGGCTATCGACAAGATATCAAAACATCTAACTAATAATAAACAAGTCCAGAGATTGACGAGTCGAATTGTCGCCCTGTCCAGATTCATCTCGAGGTCATCTGATAGGTGCCACAGTTTCCTAAAAATACTCAAAAAGCATAACAGCCTCGAATGGACACCTGAATGCATACAAGCACTGAAGAAACTCAAGGAATACTTGTCATCAGCGTCGTTGCTCTCAAAGCCTGAGCCCGTGGAACATCTCCTTGTCTACCTCGCTATTTCAGAATTAGCAGAATCCTAGTTCGAGAAGACAAAGATACATAATTTCCAATTTATTATATCAGTAAAACACTTATCAATGCGGAGACGAGGTACCTTCACCCCGAGAAACTGGCCCTTGTCGTAGCATCAGGAAAGCTTAGGTCGTATTTCCAGTGCCACCAATCTCGATTGTCACCACGTTTCCTTTGAGAAGCATATTGCACAAACCCGAGTTGTGGGGGAGGCGGTCCATATGGGAAATCAAATTAAGCGAGCACAACATTACTTATCAGCCTTGCACAATAATAAAATCATAAGTGCTCGCCTATTTTGTCGCAGACTTCAGTGCCAAAGTGATTCCTGAGGCTGAGAATGAAAGTACTCAAGCTTCTCACCTAATACAGGACCTTTGGGTCCTACACATCGATGGCGTGTCCAACGGCTGCAGGTCCAAACTGGAACTCGTACTCAAAGTTCTCACCAGCGAAGTGGTTCTCCAGTCAATAGTATGCCCAAATATGACTAACAACGAGGCCGAGTACGAGGCCAATTGCAGGATTAAGACTAGCACTTGAATATGGGGCGAGGAATTTAAAGCTACGTTACGATTCTCAGCTCGTCGTCAACCAAGTTATCGAGACTTTCGAGACCAAAGAGCAAAGGTTGCAGAAATACCAGACCGAGATATGAAAATTGCTACTTCGATGAATGCCATCTCGATCGATTCCACGAACTCATAACGTCGAGGCGGACGACTCGCCAAATTTTCCACCGCAACAAAAAGCATAACTCCTGGAGATAGGAGCGTATATCTCCTCAGCTCAACATTAGACCACATCGAGGTAAAATTTTTAAACCTAACTTGGGATTGGAACAATTGTATTATAAACTATTTGCAAGATGATACTCTCCCAAACGACAAAAAGGAAGCAAGGAAGCTAAGAACGCAAGCCGCTAGATACAACCTCCTTTGCAACGACTTATAGAAGAGAACGTATGGCAGCCCCTTAGCAAAATGTTATGAACCAAATAAAACCCAAAGTGTTCTAGAGGAAGTCCACGAGGGCCACTGCGTCAGTCATTCAGGCAACCGAGAACTAGCCAGGTGCCTCATACGAGCTGGATATTATTGTCCCACCATGAAGAAAGATGCCCTGGAATTCGTAAAGAAATACGAGCAGTGTCAGAAATACGCCCTGATAATCCACCAATCAAGCGAACGCCTCCACTCAGTTACCTCTCTATGGCCATTCATTAAGTGGGGAATGGACATCGTGGGACCCCTTCCGCTAGGACGAGGTAATGTTAAATTCTATTTATTTTCGACTGACTACTTCTCTAAATGGGTGGAAGCAGGCGCAATTGCGCAAGTTCATGAGCAAGAGGTAATCGCCTTCATATGGAAAAAGATCATCTACCGATTCGGCCTATCTAAAGAAATAAATTGCGACAATTGACCCCAGTTCACGGGAAGAAAATCCACCAAGTTTTTCGAAAAATGACATATTAAAAGGATAATTTCAACCCCTTACCACCTAGCCGGCAACGGGCAAGCAAATTCCTCCAACAAATCTATCTTAAACATCATGAAGAAGAAACTCGAGAAGGCCAAGGGCCTATGGTCATAAATACTCCCAAAAGTATTGTGGGCGCACAGAACAACCCCAAAAATGAGCACTGGAGAAACACCTTACTCCCTAGTTTACGGAACTGAAGCGGTCATACCAGTTGAAGATGGAGAAGCCAACCTAAGATACACCAATGAAAGTGGCACCAATAATGACGAGAATAAAAGGCAAGACCTTGATGAGATCGAGGAGCGACGAGATAAGAATGGTAAAAAAAAAACAAGTAGTATAACAATACTACAACGAAAATACCAAGGTACAGTTACTCAAGATCGGGGACTACTTGCTCAAAGACAAGACCCAACTAGGAAGAGATCCTCGAGAAGCAAAATTAGGAGCTAATTGGGACGGACCGTACAAAATCATAGGCAAGACAGACAAGGGTTCATTCTAACTGGAGACTATGGAAGGGAAGCTCCTACCCAAAAATCTGAACATCAGATACCTCAAATACTTCAACTTCTGAAAAATAAGGAGTGTCTCGCAAGTCGCACTTTTTTTCCCTCCCATGATTTGTCCCAACAGGGTTTTCTCAAGGAGGTTTTTAATGAGGCGATGAACGGGACATACAAAGTTGGAGTACGCGAGAACAAACATATTTTCATTGCCCGACTCCTCAATAATCTCCAAATCGAACAATGAAGGGACTAGGTATACTAGGACTAGGACTGGAATGCTAGCCAACACCTAAAATTTGTAATTTTCTCCAAAATTAGCCTCAGGTCGAAATGATGTAATCGATGCAACAATGTTGAAATAAATGAGATACTCGTTCATTAAAACTACTCTCCTGAAAAAGGTTTATGTTCAACCAACTCAAACAACTCCTATTGACCCCTGCCATGACTTAACTCAAAGGAACGTTCAATCAGCTTGAACAACACCTACCAGCCCTCGGCCTCGATTTAATTCAAAGGTACGTTCGACCAGCTCGAATAAAAACCTATTGTTCCTCGGCCTCAACTTAATTCAAAGGTATGTTCGACCATCTCGAACAAACACTTGTCAGCCCTCAGCCTCAACTTAACTAAATGGTACATTTGACCGGTTCGAACATACACCTATCGGACTCGACTTAACTTAAAGGTATGTTCGACCAATTCGAACAAATACCTATCGTCCCTCAGTCTCGACTTAACTTAAAGGTACGTTCGACCATCTCGAACAAATACCTATCGGCCCTCGGCCTCGACTTAATTTAAAGGTATATTCGACCAACTCGAACAAACACCTATCGGCCCTTGGCCTCAACTTAACTAAATGTACGTTCGACCAGTTCGAACAAGCACCTATCGACCATCGGCCTCTACATAACTTAAAGTTATGTTCGACTTGTTCGAACAAATACCTAACGGACCTCGACCTCAACTTAAGTTAAAGGTACGTTCGACCAGCTCGAACAAACACCTGTCAACCCTCGACCTAGACTTAACTTAAAGTTATGTTCGACCAGATCGAAAAAACACCTATTGGTCCTTGGCTGCATCTCAACTAGAAGATAACAATAAAAGAAGAACGTAAAGAAGTAAACACACAAGTATAGAAACAAAAAAGGAAAAAATAGGAAAGGTACATACAAGGCAAAAAACCAACTTTGATTGATATATAAGGAATCTTTACAAGGGAACACGAAGGCGCCGAGAAGAGTACAAAAAAGCTAAATAAAAATAAAGGAAGAATATCTAGTAGCCATCGCCACCCTGCTCTCCGTCGTTCTGTCCATCCTCATCCAGATTATAGGTAGAGTCACACCAAGCACTGTCCTCGAGCTAGTCAATGCCTCCTTAAGGATGAGGTGTGACAGGATCATAGTTGCAGTCCAACCGAACCTCACGAGCTTTAACTCGGGCCTCCTCCTCCATGGCCGTCTAAAAAATGAATCCCATCCGGCCTAACTCTTGAATCACCTCTATTCGAGCTTCGGTAAGGATCCATTCCTCGTACTGCTCTCGAGGAATGATAGGAAATTCATAGGCATTAGGGGGTCATTCAAGCAGTATGGCATTCTCGCCCTCCACAATAGAAATTCGCTCGAGTAGCTCGGAGTTCTTTTTCTCCAAGTCACTAATCCTTTCCTCGAGCCTGGCCTCCCTAGCTTGAGTCGTCGACTGGAAATTGTCCCGGTCAGCGTGAAGGTTTCTATTCTCTAACTCTAAAAGAGCAGCCCTTTTTCGAGTCTCCATTCGGGAGGACTCCGCCTCCTTGAGCAGCTGTTGCTTTTCAGTGACCTCTCTCCTGAGCGCGTCCATTTCAAACTGACACCCATCCAACTGACTTTTTAGTTGATCATCCTGGTTCTAGTTGTTGCACTAGGCTTCTACGCCTTTGCTCAGCTCGAGCTCCTCCTCCTTTGTATTTAAAGTGCCCTCGAGAGTGTTGGACCACTCCACAAACGCGAGCAATTCTTCATCCCTTTTTTCTTAGCTCCTCCCTCAGGGTAGGCGCATCTACCCCTTAGCGGAGCTGCCTCTCGTCCTCCTACACTTTCTGTGGAACTCCTCGTACTTCGTCCATAATTTTTAGTAGATCTTTTTTTGATTCTTCTCTATTTGCACACTCTCGATCTCCAGAATAAAAGTCTGCAAACCAAAGTAAAGAAAATATAGACTAGAAGCAAATCGAAGTAGAAAAGAGAGAATAAAAAAAAAGATTTACCCTAAGAGCAAGGTCGTCAATGCTCCCGGGCAGGGTGCTGTCACTCAGTTTTCATGACGACCTCAGTTTTGGCAAAAAAGAAGTCGAGCCAAAATTGTTGACTACCTTTGTCGTCCATCCTGATTCAACATCATGCCCCGGTAAAATCTAGGCATAAACAGGTGCACTAGATAACGTACATTGACCTCGACGCTAGCAGTTCGACAAACTTTGATAACATCTTGATTACCTTGTAGATGAATGAAGCGAGTTGAGCAGGACAAACCCTATAAAAGAGACAAAATTCTTCCACCAAAGGGGGAAGAGGTAACAAACAGCTAATGGTGAAAGGGTAAGCGAAGAGAGCACAGTACCCAGGACAGTGGGTATACACTTCATCACCATTGGCTGGTATAAGCTCCACTTGATCAGGAAGGTCATACTTGGCCTTGAACTCCGCCAAGCGTGTGGCTGTTAAAGAAGACCGGTAAACCTCATCCACCGCCTCCAACGATCGATGAAAATCCAATTTTGCGTCGGGATTGTGGAGGATAATCTCTTCCAATGAAGGGAGAATCTCTGCTTCAACGGCAGAGAGGGCATCTCCTCCAGTGACAGGGGCCAAAACAACCAGTGAAATGCTTTGAATCACCTTAGTGGCATAAGAAGGTAAGTTTGACATGATTTTGAAGTTTGGAGAATGTTAGAGGAATAGAGCCGAGAAAATGGGAAAAAAAGTCAGAGAACAATAAGCAAGAGAAGGAAGGCAAAGGAAATTTTAATAACATCAATGAAGGTAAAACTTAAATAATGGTGATCACCCTTATTTATAGAGGAGAAACATTGAATCTGAAATGGTTCATCATGATTACAACCAAAATTGAAATGGAAGAACCAATGGAAAGGTCGTGCGTGTACCGACGTAACGTATCGTGAACAAATGTTATCATGACGAATGACGTCATGATGTCACTTACCTTCCATGACAGGCTTGTTTCAGAGTTTACCCAGGAATATTAAGGGTTTGAAATACGTGACCCTCAAAGCGCCACGTCATCCATCTTTTACGACGACCACGACTATTATTATCCACTTACAGAACCCGTTCGCGAGGACGTCCTCGATAAACGAAGTGACTAACTATTTGGGCGAAAAACTTCACTTCATGTATTTGACTTGGTCAACGGTTATAATTGCCTTCGAATGCTACTATACATCGGCATTACAATATATTAAAAGGTCGAGGTCATATAATGAAGGCAGATCATCGTCGATGTCGAGGTAGCTTAATAGAAGACATAATGCTCGTCCTCGGCGTGCAATAACAGATGTTTTGAAGATTTAGATTTCCTAGAGAATATCCTAGCGAATATTCCCCTCTGTTGTACTATATAGAATTTTGAGGCTCATGTGTCCTTATAAATAAGAAGAGATGTAGTTCTAATAAAAGGGATTGACCAGTTTGATAAAGAACAACATTGACATTTGCTGTGAAGATTCTCTCTTTATTGAATACATACAAAGTTTACCTTTACACTTTTTTTTCTCTATCTTTCTCTCTTGATCCAAAAAGAATCGGAATATTCAATAGCTTATTTATCATCCATCATTGTCAGAAGGATTAATTAAAAATCTCACCCTTGTCGGGTGAACATTGCTCTATTATTTACTTAAATATCATTTATTGTCATATATTTCTATCATTCATATTCTTAAATTATTGTTGCTCCATTATTGCTCCAAGATATTATTATCTAGTAACACACATTTGGTACTCTTTATAAATATACTAAATCTGTCATTTGGATATTAATATTGACTTATATTAACCATTTTCTCTATAAATCTAATAATATAAAAATCTAGATCTAAATTTTGGGTCATACAATAACCTCAAAGTCAAGCACATAATATGTTATGTTACCCGCCAAATGGAAAATAACTAAGACATATTAGGAAATTTCTTGGAATTGCCATAGTTATTGGGAAAATGCTAGGACATTTTTAAGATTAGCTAGGAATATTCCAAACCAATTTTCAATAAAGTCAAATTTAACCAAACGAACTTTGTTTGAAATTTAGTTAGAACGAGTCCTAAACCCTAAACCTTAAACCCTATTTGTCAGGAATAAGTGCATAAGCGAGTCTCCTAGCTAAATTTAGAGTTAAGAGCGTATTATCTTCAAAAATTCGCTGGAACTATTTTCCTTGGCTAAAGTCACGTTAGCTTGAATTTTATCAAAGATAGTTAAGATTTCTGTTTTTGGGTAAATGCATGTTCTCTTATAGTGTTTGTTTCATTTTACGTGACAGTCGTTTTTTTAGTGTGTCACAGAAAGAATAATAAATCTTTAAAATGATAATTTCTAAAGTTATTTTTTATGAATTAAAAATATTCCTTTCTTTCTCAATTCCGTGTCCGATCAAACACCATCACAGAATATTCATATATCATCGTTTAAACCAAATTGAACTTCCTTTTTAGACCTACTTTAAAAAAAAAAAAACTCATGAAATGCTATATAATGTAAGACATAAGGGATAAGGTTGGTTGGAAATTGGAGTTTTTGTTGTTCTTAAAATGGTGCCATACAAATATTATGTTATATGAGTTATTGACGTGGTTATATTTTTAAGTGGCTCAGTTCTAGGTTAGTTGATAATACAAAAATCGCTTAAGCATGACAACTTACTTGCATTATCTTAACGAATTTAACACTCTTTTGTCGTTTTAATTTTGTGATAGATATAGCTGAGTTTATTTTTAATACAAATTATTAATTTACGACTTTGGAAGAGAAGTAAAATGACAAAGGGGTCTCCTAAAACCAAACCAAACAGTCCCTAAGTGAAACAATGCCAGGACCAACATAGAAGTGTGATGTGTAAGCCACGTCATAAGCATGGGCCCAATAGCAGTATGGTGATCACATGGACACCTCAGCAGCCAAAGGCTCACAGTCTCACAGTGGAGCGTAGTGCACCTGATAACAGCCCATGCCTATGGAGTCTAGAGAGGAGTTCGGAACCAAAATAATATCTTTTTTGACAAAAAAAAATACTAATAAATGTAAAAAAAAAAAGGTTACCATATTATATATAGCGCGGTAATTATCCGCGCTATACTTTAACTGTGTTTTAGCCGTTAAAGTATAGCGCGGTTTAAAATCGCGCTATATATGTATAGCGCATGAATTAACCATGTTATATATATATGGCAGAAAATCCCTACATTATAGACGAAAAAGTTGGGCGGTCTACTGGTTGAAGGATAGTTATGAACATGGTTTTGTCCTTGAGGTATAAGGTTTGAACCCCTACACCAACATTTTTATATTTTTCTATTTCTTTTTCATTTTTTGTTTCTTTTCATTATTTGGTTTAAGTGTTTAGATATAAATACTTTAATATAGAAGCCTTTTATTATTTCTTTAAAAAATCAACCAATACTTTTAATAGTTGTTATTTTTTGTTATACGTAAAACAAAATTAATTTTTTTCTTTTATTTTCAAATTTANTTTATTTTATAGTTAAAATTTCCATAAGAGAATTATATATATATATATATATATATATATATATATATATATATATATAGCTTAATCTATTGGTTGAATTTTTTTTTTTATATATCTTTCTTTCTAAATTTAGATAGCAAATATATATTATTTAATAGATAAGAAAAGAATACAATCCAAGAAAAAATTATATTTTGAATCTAGAGTTAATCATACTTATTTGTAATTATCATTTAGCAGGCCATTAAACATTAGCAATACTATAATTATAGGGGAATTCAAACACAAAGATATATTTTTTTAAAAGAATTATTCAAAATAAAAATAATAAAAATAATAAAAATAGTAATAAAATTTAAAATACAAAAAAAAAATTCAAGTTATATGTAATTTTACTAATAAAAATTAGAAATTTAATTTATATCTTAAAGGTAAAAAAGATGCATAGAGTAATTTTTTGAAAATGCGGTCTAATTTAGAAAATAAAATTATAAGAATTATTTGAATTTGAGATGAGTTGTTTTTTCATAAATATTTTTTTTGAAAATAGTACATAAAGAAATAAAAGGATGGTAAAATATTACTACAGTATTTAGATATAATGTGCTCAATAATAAGAAAATAGTTTTCTATGATTAAAATAACATATTAAAAATATAAAATAAATATCTAATATAGGTAAGTTTGTCCTTGAACCTAGTACCTCAAGGACAAAATCATCTTCATAACTACCCTTCAACCAATGGGCCACCCAATTTTTTCGTGTATAATGTGGGGATTTTCTACATTATATATATAACGCAGTTAATTCATGAGCTATACATATATAACGCGGTTTAAACCGCGTTATACTTTAACGGCTAAATTATCGTTAAAGTATAGTGCGAATAATTATCGCGCTATATATAGTATGATAACTTTTTTCTTTTTATATTTATTAGTATTTTTTTTGTTCAAAAGGATATTATTTTGGTTCCGGACTCGTGTGGAGAGTGAAATTGATTATATATATGCTGACCTGGAAGGATGTTGGCGTGATCATAATTCCACGTCTCTGCCAACACCTACTAGTCCGTGATAGCTACTTCTCCCCTGACTCGGGCCCAATTGACCGAACCTCCTTCCGAATATTCTAAAGAGACTTTATGAAAAGTTGAATTTACAAATCCAGTATTTCAGTTCGTTTGATATTCCATCTTTTTCAAGTATTAAAAAAACTGTTTTTTGTTCTTTTAAAAATTTTAATAAAATGAGTTTTCATTTTTCCAAACATATTAATTACTCTCTCCGTTTCAAGAGTCTTACTTTCTATTTTTGTTTGTTTCACAAAAATAATACTCCCTCCATTTATTTTTATCTGTCAAGACAAAAAAAAAATTCATGTTATGCCTACAATATTTATTACTCATTTCAAATCATTTTCTCAAATTCAATAAAATATGTATAAATTAATATGGGTATCATGCATTTTATTTATTATTTCCTTAAGGGACGTGAAAAATCAAAACGTGCCAAGTAAAAGTGAACGGAAGAAGTAATACTTCTTTTTGTTTTTAGTACATGTCATATTTAAGACCACAAGATTTAAAGACATTTTAATACATTATAGACATCTTCAGTTTAAGACTACAAGATTTAAATGTTTTCCTTATTTTCTTATAATTTGTTTCCAGTCTTAAGACATATAAATTGAAATAAAGAGAGTAATTTTGTTTATTGCTTAAATAGCTCATACAATATTTTTTGTAAGAAGTAAAAACTTACCCTTGAAAACAAAGTTTAAAAACTTACGGCTGTAAACATAATTTTTTTGTTACACCCCATATTTTCGTACATGAGAGTACGTCGTAAGTCAATTGATTTAAGCTCAGAAATGAGGTCGTCTTTGAAAGTACATAAAGTAAGTTAATCATGTTAACTTGGAGGCTACAAATATTTAAGATCATGAATAACAAGTACCAAGATAGTTGGAAAGGCTTAGAAGCTAAACAAATTGAAGAAAATAAGTTTCGTCGAAAGTCGATAAGTATGGAATGTTATAACATGCACTTTTGGGGTGCGACTAGAGTGATTAACACGATAAGGAGGTTATGTTATGAGTTATTTTAGTCTTATGATAGTTGTGTGTTACGTTTTGAAGTCATGCAAGTTGGAGAACAAAAGTCGACAAAAGTTGTCGCAACTTACGTTCATAATTTTACTTAAACTTTAGGTCAAATGTTACTAAGCTTTTCTCTCAATTTACTTGGAATTAAGAGGCGATATACCCACCAAATTGAAGATATATGAGTCTAGTTTCCAACTCATTAAACAGTTCATCGATACAATCTCGGAATAGATAGATATTTGTATTTTTGTGAGACTGCGCCAAACAGCTCTCTATGGGGCCCACATCGACGGTTTAAGACATATGGATATATATAAGATGCCTCAAACCCGTTTTTAGTCATTATTTTTCAGTATATTCAGACCTTAGAACCCTAAAAACACTTTCTCAAGTTTCCCTCATGATGCAAGACCCAAATAAAGGGTAAACAACACAAATCAAGTGTTGGGAATCCCGTTGCGCTAGTAAGTTTCTTGTTCTTCTTCTTGTTGCTAATTTTTGGGTGGTTCCAGATCATGTAGGAGGTTGTTTTAAGTGGTTTAAGTTCTGTAAAATACTCACCCAAAGTTTTCACATCAACCCTAGGTTATTTCAATCCATGCAAATGGATTACACCATATTTCAACATCAAAAGTTAGTTCTAGTGAAGAACAATACCTCTTTGAGGTTGTGCTGTCATTGAGGACAGTTGGGCTATTTTTGGATGAAATTTCAAGTTGTTTCTACTGGTTAAGATGAGTGTAACATCCTACTAATTACTTTTAAGCTTGCTTGTATGTTGGTTAAGTTGTTAGGATGATAAACTACAAGATACTACTTGGATTAGCTTAAATCACTTCTATGGTGTTGTATTGCCATTGAGGGTTGTTGTAAGCTAAATATAACTTGGATTTTGACTTGAAGTTACTGTAGGAGGTGTTTGTATTGTGTTCTTTCATGTGCTTAAGGTTATCTTGATGTTGATTAAGTTAAATGGATGGACTGGATATGAACTAGTGAATAAAGTTGTTAATCGAAGATAGTTAGAGTTGTGAATTGTTTCCTTTGTTATAAATATATGGTATAAGGATGGAATCATTGATGAATTACTTCATTATCATGTTAATGATTTTGTTAAGTTAATGTAAGAAGTCTATAAAGGGTGATATGGGTTATACGGATTCCAATCGGAGCTTGCCGCTCGTCGTGAAGTAGTTGTGACTTGTTGTTGTTATATGGTGTCTTGTTATTGATAATTATATGTTGTTGTATTTCTCTGACTGTTGTTGTTAGTATATGGTATTGGAGGAGGCTCTTGTTACAGGGGAGATTCTGCCTAAATTTTCGTAAACGAGCTACTAGTTTAAGTTAAGCATTTAGCATTTACTCAACACTTATTTTGAATCTCCTTATGTTATGGTAGATTGAGTGGAGTTGTTTGAAGAATTTCTTGGAAGGTATTAAGGACTCAATGGAGTTAAGGTACGTTAAGTCACTTTCTTCTTTCTTTTGGCATGATCTAAAGTGAAATGAACGTACACAATACACTATTTCATAACAAATCTAATCCTAGCAACTAAGGTTATCCATGTTGTTATTTTCTTACAAAGTTATCCTAAGAAAGTATGTATGATACTTGAATCCTACTGAAGTTCATATTGATGGTATGATGCCCATAATGTTAATCGAAGGTGCAATGACCTTACGTCACCCCGAAAGGTTTAGAACGTTATTCCATGAGTCCAACATGCATTATATATGTATCTACTTTACTCTACCGAGCCGCGCTATAGTCGGACGGGTACACAACCTATTGTGCAACCACTGATCAGTTGGGTTTACCGAGCTTCGGCGGCCGAATACGATTCTACCGAGCCTTATGATGGTCGGGTACATTTTTACCGAGTCCTCTTCGAGACCGGGTACAATATGATGATGATGATGATGATGATGCCCACATAAGCGTATGTTTTTAAAAGATTATGTGTATATATATACCACGCATTGCATTTCAGTATCTCTCAGAGGCACTCAAATGCTACATATTGTATCTCCTATATTTCTCTTTACATTACTGTTCTTATTTATGATTTTCTACCTTACATACTCAGTACTTTATTCGTATTGACGTCTCTTTTTCCTGGGGATGCTGCATTTCATGCCTGCAGGTCCCGATAGACAGGTTGACAGTCCTCCTAGTAGGCTATCAGCTCAGCGAAAAGTGTTGGTGCACTCTAGTTTCTCCGGAGTTGCCTAGTTGGTCAATATGATTTGGACATGTATTGATTGGTATGGCGGGGACCTGTCCCGACCTTTATGGTGTTTATGTACTCTTAGAGGCCTTGACAGCCTATGTTTTGAGTATGGCCTTGACAGCCTATGTTTTGAGTTTACAAATGATCATGTCAGCCTTATAGGCCCGTATGTCATATGTATAAGTTTCTATATCATATTAGGTCGTCCTATGTCTAGCATTGCTTTATGTTTTATTTAGGTTATGTCATGATGGCCCTTTTGGCACATTTACCCATGATAGTACGATAAGAAAGATATGTTGCGTTGGTACTCGATTGAGTAAAGTACTGGGTGCCCGTCGTAGCCTTCCGGTTTGGGTCGTGACATTTTTAGAGTGATAAAAAAACTTTGTCTTACTTAAATATGGTATCAAAATATATCAAGTGCTTTTTTCTTAAGGGTTATAAATTAGGTGAAAATATATATGCCCTCCACTTTATTTTATGTGAATATGTTTGGCGAGTCACCAAATTAAAAAAAAATCTTGAAATTATGAAAGATCCACAATATTGGTCTGATTTAAAAATTATGTTATTAAGATAAAATAAGAAGATTAAAGTTACATTATTTTAAATATAAAAGATATCTTTGTTGAACCCAGCGAGGAGCTTTGTTGTTGGAACAAGGCTTCTGGTTAATTTGACTTGTTCCAGCACTCTACATTGAATGATGTTGGCTGAGCTTCCTGGGTCAACCAAAACACGTTTAATCTTGAAATCTAGAACAATAAGAGAAATTACCAAGGCGTCGTTGTCCAACAGAAGAAGTCCATCGACATCTTCCTCTATGAAGGTGATGTCGTCTTCGACGATTTCCCCGAGTCTCTTGTTGTGAGTCACTGCTACCTTTGTCTTCTTGGTTGCTGAGAAAGTTACACCATTGATTTCATTCCATTGGAAAATCATGTTGATAGTTAACCGAGGAGGTTCTTCCCCTATATTCGAGGGTTCTGAGTTGTCTCGGCTGCGACCATAATTTTTCTTGGCCTGGTAGCTCAAAAACACCCTGGCCGTTTTTCAACAACGTTGCCACCTGTAGATGTTGGCAGTTCCCAGTTCTGTGACCATGAGTTCCATGATATTCTCACCATAAGTTGGAATCCCTCTAGCTGGGTCAGATCTGATTAGCCTCGAGAGACGTGCTTCCTTGATATTTCTCATTGCCGATACCGGCTCCACTACGCTGATGTTGAAACAATAATCTGACAGCCTGGGATATGAGGAATCTTGGGTCCCCGATATCTCTTTTTCTTGTAGCGACCTGCTATTGCAATCGTGGTAAGTTCTTTTATCGGGAGCGAACCTATCAGAGGATCGGAACCCTTTGCTGTCGCGTCCTTCGACTATTTTGTAAGGCAAGAATTGGCCTTTGGAAGATCGCCTGTCTGCATCAAAATCATCCTTGAACTTAACCCAGTTCTTGTCTCAGTCTCGTCCCTTGGTTGATGTCGGGAACCTAAGATGATCATCTTTTATCCTTATCTTCGATTCATAGAGGTTATGGACATCCGCCCATGGGTTCTCTTGGAACTCGAGCAAGCTTTCCTTCAATTTTTGGGAGGCATCGGAGCTCTTCAGATTCAAACCCTTAGTGAGTGCCTCAATTGCCCATTCGTCTGGTATGGACGTGTGACGACCCGATCGGTCGTCTTAAGAATTAATGCCCCGATCCCCTATTAACCGTTTTCCCCAAGTCTATTTCTGCTAAATTGAATTGCCGGAAAGTTCAGTTTTGAGTTTCGGAGAGTTTTGGGACACTTAGTCCCTAAATGAGAGCTTAAGTGTTGGAAAATTGCCCGTAGTTAGAGCAGTGTGAAGACGGCCTCGGAATGTAAATATGATAGTTCCGTTAGCTCCTTTAGGTGATTTCGGGGTTGGGAGCGTGTTCGGAATGTATTTTGGAAGTCCGTAGCTCATTTAGGCTTGAAAGGCCTAAGTTTGAATTTTTGGAGTTTCCAGCCCGATAGTGAATTTTTTATCCGAGGGTCGGAATGGAATTTCGAAAGTTGCAGTAGTTCTGTCATGTCATTTGGGATGGGTATGCAAAATTTGAGGTCATTCGGATGAGTTTAGACGTGTTTCGGTGTCGGATGCGAATTCTAGAATTTTCCTAAGTTCCTGGCTTGAACCTATGCATAATCGATGATTTGATGTTATGAGACGTGTTTTCAAGGCTCGACCTAGTTCAAATAAGGTGTTAAGGTTGGTTGGTGGTTTTGGTTGAGGTCTCGGGGGCCTCGGGGTTGTTTCGGATGCTTAATGGGAGAAAATTTGGGACTTAGCTACTGTTGAACCAGGCCTATTGTGGTGTCTTCGCACCTGCGAAGGTTTTTTCGCAGGTGCGGACTCGCAGACGTGTGGGGCTTGATTGCAATTGCGATAGAGGGGAGATTTGACCAGAGGTCGTAGGTGCGACCTCGGTTCCGCAGGTGCGGGACCGCAGGCGCGACCAAACGACCGCAGGTGCGGCCTCAGTGGACTTAAGTGAATCCCGCCCCTGCGATTGTTTTTTCGCAGGTGTGGTGATTGGGACCGCAAGTGCGATATCCCTGTGTGTTTTATTCCAAAAAAATCTGAGGGTGTAGTTCATAAGTCTAAAAATCATGTGAGAGCTCGGGGATTGGCGATTTTCAGTGGGTTTTGAAGAGAAGGATCATAGGTAACTTTTTCTAATCCTAATTCATTGTTAGACCATTAATCCCCATTGTTTTCTTTAGTTTAATTATAAAAAATGGGGTAAAACCCATAGGAAATTGATGAAACTTTCCCAAACCAAAATTCTGAGAATTTAAGGGGTTTTTGGCATCAGATTTCGATTGTTTCTGGTCGAGTGAGTTCGTGAGTGAATGGGTGTCCGAAAAATATAACTTTTATCCGATTCTGAGACGTGGGCGAGGGGCGTTTTGGTCATTTTACCTAATTTTGTGCCTTAGATTTGAATTTAATAGTAGAATCAGTTGCTGGAGATGTTATTTATGATATGTAATTGAATTGTATAGATTTGGGTCATTTGGAGTCGGATACTCGTGGAAAACGTGTGGTTTCGAGTTGATTTTGAGCCGGTTCGAGGTAAGTGGCTTGTCTAACCTTGTGTAGGGGACCTTTCCCCTTAAGATGTGATATTTGGTAATTGAATGCCTTGTACGTGAGGTGACGAGCACGTATTTGTGCTAATTGTTGAAAAATCCGGTTTTACTTTAAATATTTAGACTGAGTTTCTTTCTTACATGTTTTACTCTATTTGCAATTTTAGTCTATGTTAGCTTAGAAAAGCATGCCTAGTTGCCCTAAATTGCCTAGTTGCTTAAGTTGCTTTAATTGTACTACGTGAAGCGTGTTAGGCTAGAACTACTTGTTGCCTTGTTTTTTTGCACTCTATTTCTGAATATCTTCTTGTTGTGGCTGCGTATTTACTTTGGGACTACGGGACGGTATCTCGGGAGATCCCCTGCATATTTACTTTGGGACTAAGGGATGGTATCCCGGGAGATCCCCCTGCATATTTACTTTGGGACTACGGGACGGTATCTCGGGAGATCCCCTGCATATTTACTTTGGGACTAAGGGATGGTATCCCGGGAGATCCCCCTGCATATTTACTTTGGGACTACGGGACGGTATCCCGGGATATCCCCCTACATATTTACTTTGGGACTACGGGACGGTATCCCGGGAGATCCACCTGCATATTTACTTTGGGACTACGGGACGATATCCCGGGAGATCCTTTGGATATAAATATGATGGACTACGGGACGGTATCCCGGGAGATCCACTGAGATCCTCATTGTTACCAATGTCATTGAGCTATACATATTCCGTGTTTACTCTGTTCTTGTGTTTTTGGTTATTGCCTTGTTTGACCTGTCTTATTTCACTGTTGTACTCATTATTACTGCCTGTCTTCTTACTATAAATTCATATATATTTTTAAACTCAGTAGGGCCCTGACCTTCCTTGTCACTATCCGACCGAGGTTAGGCTTGGCACTTACTGAGTACCGCTGTGGTGTACTCATGCCCCTTCTGCGCATGTTTTTCATGTGCAGATCCAGGTACCGCCACCAGGCGTACTATCCCCGAGGTTGAGAGATCTAGCAGAGACTTCAAGGTACATCTGCCGCATCCGCAGACTAGGAGTCTCTATCTTATTCCAGCTTTAGTGGACAGCTTTTCCTTCCTTACAGTTGTTTAGACATTCAGGAGTTAGAGCAGTGTATTATATTTTGCTTAGACTTTGGTTCCCGTGAGTTTTCGGGTTTTGGGGTGATATTGTAGACTTCCGCATTATTGGGTTGTATATACCGAGCGACATTTATATATAGTCTTTCTTTAGTTGTTCAGTTTTAATTAATTATTCCGCAAGTTATGTTGTTTTTTCGCATTGTTAGGCTTACCTAGTTATAGGGACTAGGTGCCATCACGACATGTTCACGGAGGGCGAACTGGGGCCGTGGCAAGTTGGTATCAGAGCTCTAGGTTCATAGGAGTCACGGAACACAGGCCGGTTTATTAGAGTTTTGATGATCGGTACGGAGACATCTGTACATATCTACGAGAGGCTATATAACTGTTTAGGAAAAATCTTTACTTCATTTGATTTCCTTGTCGTGCGATATTTTTGACATCAATTCTAAACCTCTGTCTTCTATTCTCTCACAGATGGTGAGGAAACGTGCTACTCGGGACGATCAGGCACTCGTGCCCCCTATTGCAGCCGTCAGAGGCCAGGGCCGAGGTAGAGGCTAAGGACGCGCACGTGGTGCAGCGAGAGCACCTGCGCGAGCTGCCGCCGAGGTACCACCAGCAGATCCAGCCGAAGTCCAGGAACCTGACACGCCTACTGCCACTACTACTCCAGCCCTTCAGGAGACGTTAGCTCAGTTCATGTCTATGTGCACCACTATGGCTCAGGCAGGGTTGCTTCACCTTGCTGCAGCCACATCCCAGGCCGGGGGAGGAGCACAGACTCCCGCCACCCGCAATCCTGAGTAGCGAGTGCATGTGGAGCAGGTCCCAGAGATCATTCCTGCACCGCCCGTAGTGCCAGTTCAGCCCGAGGATGGGTCAGCTGCTTCAGAGGATTAGCAGCGGAGACTTGAGAGGTTCAAGAAGTATGATCCTCCGGTATTCAGTGGTCTAGCATCAGATGGTGCCTTGGAGTTTCTAGAGGAGTGCCACTGTATTCTTCGCACTATGGGCATAGCCTGATCTAGTGGGGTTTCCTTTACTACCTTCCAGCTTCGCGGAGCCGCCTATGATTGGTGGTGCACTTATGAGTTATATAGTCCAGACGAGGTTGCTTCACTGACCTGGACCCAGTTCTCATATATGTTCCTGAGAGAGTTTGTTCCTCAGAGCCTCAGGGACGCATGGCGCGCAGAGTTTGAGCATTTGCGCCAGGGTGCTATGACAGTTTCAGAGTATGCTATCAGTTACACCAGATTGGCTAGGCATGCACCGATTTTGGTTGCTACTGTCCGCAAGAGGGTTCACCGGTTCATCGAGGGTCTTATCCCATCCATCAGATCTAGCATGGTTCGAGAGTTGGAGATGGACATTCCTTATCAGCAGTTAGTGAGAATTACTAGGAGGATCGAGGGTATGCTCACTAGGGAGCGAGAGGATAGAGAGGCCAAGAGGTCTCGAGAGTAGGGCCACTACTCTGGTGCCCGTACCCCAGCAACAGGTCGACATGGTAGGGGTTATATGGTTCGCCCCGTTCATTCAGCTCTTCCAGCAGCCAGCGGTACCCCAGCTCTACCCAGGCCTCAGGAGCCTTACTATGCACCTCCAGTTTCTAGCGCGCCTCCTGCGCGGGGTGATTTCAGAGGTCAGTCTAGCAGACCTGGCCCTAGCCAGTCACAGCCACCACGTCCTCCCAGAGCTTGTTTTGAGTATGGCGATACACGCCATCTGGTTAGGGACTTCCCCAGACTTAGTAGGGGTGCATTTTCACAGATTTTTCAGCCACATCGTGCTCGGCAGAGTTCTCAGGCCATGATCACAGCTCCAGCTGCTACCCCATCTGCCCAGCGAGCTGGGGCGGAGGTCGGGGAGGTAGAGGTCGCCCTCGAGGGGGAGGACAGTCTAGATATTATGTTATTACTGCTCGTACCGAGGCTGTTACCTCCGATTCTGTCATTACAGGTATTATACTGGTTTGTCACAGAGATGCATCGGTTCTATTCGATCCAGGCTCCAAGTACTCTTATGTGTATTCTTATTTTGCTCCACATTTGGGTATAGCCCGAGATTCTTTGAGTTCTCTTGTTTATGTTTCTACTCCTGTGGGAGATTCTCTTGTTGTGGAACGCGTTTATCAGTCATGTTTGACCAGTGCGGATTTACTGTTACTCGATATGGTGAATTTTGATATTATTTTGGGTATGGATTGGTTGTCGCCCCATTATGTTATTCTTGATTATAACGCCAAGACCGTGACGCTGGCTAGGCCAGGTATTCCACGTGTTGAGTGGAGTGGTACCTTAGATCACACTTCCAGTAGAGTTATATCTTTCCTTAAAGCTCAGTGTATGGTCGAGAAGGGGTGTGCTGCGTATTTAGCTTATGTGAGAGATGTCAGTGTTGATACCCCTTCTGTTGATTCAGTTCCAGTGGTACAGGATTATCCCGATGTGTTTCCGGCTGATCTTCCAGGCATGTCGCCCGATAGAGACACTGATTTTTGCATTGATTTGTTGCCGGGCACTCAGCCCATTTCCATTCCTCTGTACCGTATGGCTCCTCCTCCTGATTTGAAGGAGTTGAAAGATCAATTACAAGAATTTCTTGATAAGGCTTTTATTCAACCCAGTGTTTCACGTTGGGGTGCTCTTGTCTTGTTTGTGAAGAAAAAAGATGGTTCTATGCGCATGTGTATTGATTATCGCCAGTTGAATAGGGTTACAGGGAAGAGTCGTTATCCCTTGCCTCGTATTGATGATTTATTTGACCAGCTTCAGGTCGAACATGTATTTTCTAAGATTGATTTGCACTCAGGTTACCATCAATTGAAGATTCAGGAGCCGGATATCCCGAAGACTGCTTTCAGANATTCTTAGGCCACGTAGTATCGAGTGAGGGCATTCGGGTGGATCCGAAGAAGGTAGAGGCCGTGTAGAGTTGGCCCAGGCCATCCTCAGTTACAGAGATTCGTAGTTTCCTTGGCTTGGCGGGCTACTACCGTCGTTTTGTAGAGGTATTTTCATTGATTGCGGCCCCTATGACTAGATTGGCCCAGAAGGGTGCTCCATTTCAGTGGACAGAGGAGTGTGAGGCG
>MDKI01138076.1:0-19447 GCA_005239505.1 Nicotiana paniculata | reverse complement strand
GTTAGTTCCCTGTGGGATTCGACTCTGGGCTAAATACTCAGATTATATTTGCAACGCCCGCTTAGTCTTTTTATAAGACATAGTTGAGCGTGATCAAACATCAACATTCATGTATCACCCATGATCCTAGAACAATAGGGCTCTTAGCCACTCATGTTCATACAATCGTCAAAAATAATATTTTCAAACATAAAGTCAATGAATACTAGAGGAAGAATGGAAAAATTGCTCAAATCCGTGCTCCCGAGTGTTTCGTACTTTTGTTTCCCTCTCAAAGTCATGCCCCCCTCTTAAAATAGGTTTAGGTTGGCTTTTAGATGCGTTGGGGGGCGTCTTGGGGTCGAAATAACCGAGTCCTAGTCGAAACAGGACAACTTCAAGCTTTGAGCGTTCAGGGCAGCGTGGGGAGGACCCTGGTGCTCAACTTCTCAACAATTCTGTAAAGTGCGACACAGGCAGCGCCCCACGCTGCCTGTGGCCCTCAAATTTTTACTTTTGCCTTTTCTTCCCAAATTCGCTCCCAATTTGCGCCCTTTCGTCCAAATTGCATCTGAATGATTCCTACACATAATAATATCACAAATTAGCACAAATCGTCATATTAGACATCTCAAATCTTCGAGATATGAGCAAAATGTGAGGCAATATATATCAAAATATGCATACATTAAGCCGATTATCAAACATGGCTTTTAAATCAAATGAGTGTTGTTGGAAAAGCTTGAAAATATTGGGAAATCACCATTATTGCAAAATGGGTTTGTTAGGTTTATTGTTGATTTGTTGTTGACAAACTAATGATTGATGTTCATTCTTTATGAATTTGAAACTTATGTTTCAAATTTAAGCTCATTTGGAATAGATTTGGGTGTTGAATGTCTAAACTGGAGACATCGCACCGATATACTGCGTTGGATTGTTAAAATTCGAAAAACAAATTTCTCTTTCCCGACAAAAGAAATTTCAATTGAAAATTTGCATGTTAGACACACGATTGAAGTGCATGCAAAAAATTGGCTGCGCTTCAGTAATGTCTTCTAAGTGCAAAATTGACTGCACTTAAGACATACATGACTGAAGTGCAACCAATTTTTTTTATGCACTTATGTCATGTGTGTCTGAAGTGCAGGTAAAAATGGGTGTATATCAGTCAAATGTAGTCACATGTTGTTGAAGGTAAAAATTGCCTGATTGTCTGCGGTACCTTCATGTATAGACCCCCCAACTCCAAACAAATTTTGTAATTTCAGCCGCAAACTTTCCGCGAATTTTGCTATTTCAATCACGCATGTTTGAGGTTGTATCTGAAGTGAGTAAATTTACAACAACAAAAAAAATGAACTTATGGGTAGGCTTAGACATCAGTCCCAAAATCTAGTGTTTGTGCAATTCCCCAGCTCCCCCAGTTCAATGTGCCGACTTTTGGCCCTGGCGCGGTTCTTGACGTTGACCATACCATTGGACAAGAAAAATCCAGGTTCTTTACCGAGGCTCTGAGGGTAAATAAGTCGAAGAGCTATGTGGAGCTGGTCATGGAAACTGAGGTTCTATAAAGAATCTTTTCTGAATATTATTTTAATCGCCCCTCTATCAAAAATATTAGCTCAAAAAATAACGAAATTTTACTGTGGCGCCAGAAATATATGGGAAGCGATTTAGCTATATGTTCAGCAGGACAATTTTTTTTGTCAATGCGGAATGAAAACTGAGAGTACTGGGTATTAACCATTAACAAGTACAATAGAGTCCATCCTGGACATCCAGTTTAATCATAAGAAACCAGTTGGTGACCACTACTGCAAAATCGACGTGTCTAGTAACACCAGTTTGGAGCAGTAACTTGCTATGCTACTTGTAAAGTATTTCTTTCCATTTTTTAATGAAGAAAAACATCTACAAGACTAATTCCAAATATGAGAACATGGAATAGAATGAGACAACTATTCACACGAAAAGGAAAACAGTTGTCTTTCCGCATGTTTAATGCATGATAAAATAAATCAGGAAGACAGGCACATTTGCCCTCAAAACGGTGACTTCTGCTGGATTACAACTGAATGAAATTAAAAAATCACTTATGAGCTACGGGCAGGGACGCTTGGCATCCTACGCTCCCGGAGATGCATTGTTGATGAGAGCAACTCGGAGATATAAGCATCACAATGGAGATAACAGAAAGACGGCCAAGTGAAAGAATAGGTCCACGATGGAGATAACCCAGAGGTGACTATGTGAAAGAATCAACGCCTAAGCGACGGTCAACCAGAAACAGCAAAACCTTCTAGAGTAGCCTAACAGCAATGAGCAAGCTTGTATGTTGGTGAGCAGTTTCCTGTACATTACGAAACCGTTCCTTCCAACAACTGTCCTACCTCCAAGCACACCAGTAACACCTTGTATGTCCATTACAACATGTACAACAAAATGGTCATCCAGCACTGTTGGCAACCTCCGCAGCACGCTGTCTCATCATCTCCATAACAGCAGCCCGCCGCCGAGAATCAGACTGCTGCTGCAGCCTCCGAAGATGTTCTTTCAAATCTCTGCATGAGTGGTAATAAAGTTGCAAATTTTATGTTGTGAATAAGAGTTGGCTGATATCAACAGAGACAAAAGGACCAAAACAAGGCGATTGCAGTGACATTATAAAATATTTTACTTCTCTTGAAAATTATTTCTTTATTACTATTACTACCACCACCGTCAATCTCAAGCTGGATGAGTCGGCAAAATGAATTCTCACTATCCATTTTACTCCATTTGGAACAGAGGCGTATCCATGATTTCAGGAGCCATGATTTCAGGAGGATGGGTGTCTGCTACCACTTAATTTCATACTATAAAATTTTGCCATGACAATAACTTGACAAGCTACAGTCAATCATAGCATCATTATTTATAGTTACAAATACTTGGCTCCATATAGCAAACCTAAACAGCTATTCAAAAGGAGAATGCTAAATGAAGAAAGAGAGAACTTGAATAGAAAAATTCAAAACCAATTTACAATTTCGAAACAGAAAAACAGGAATTTAATAACTCAAAGAGTGAACCAAAAAGAGAAGAACGAAAGGGAAAAAAAGAAATAGAAAAGAACGAAAAAGGAGAAACAAAAACAGGCTTTCAATAGGATGGGGGGCATGGGATTCAAACTCTACACCTAGGGGCAAAGGTGCACACAGCCACCACTGCACCTAATGCTCTCTTGAGCATGGGTTCCCATATGCTAATGTAAGTAATATTACCAGAAAAAAACCAGTGCAATACACATTCTAGGGTGCATAGGTTCGTGTGAACCATGCCCCTCCACGTGGATCGTCGCTTGATTTGGAACCATTTCATTAGAATATCCAATTTGCAGATCATGTATATCCAATAACTTGTTTATTAATATTAGCAATTGTTATTTTTAAATAGCAATTACAAGCACCTATACTGCAAAGCAAAAGCCAACTGACCTACCACCAAGGCTTATAGCATAGTGTTACCAGTGAGCGTCTCCCACACAATAGGTGTGAGTGTGATTCTCACTCCCTTTACCTTTCCCTGGTCACCCCTAAGTAATGAAAGTTTGTTTTATTTAAAAAAAACCCAACTGACCTGCACCGTGGCACATGACACTCAGATTCCTTGCATGCACGAGCATGAAGTTGAAGTAGATACCACATCTTCTTACAGAGAACACAACCTCCTGAAGCACGTACTTTGCACTGTATACCATGGCGGAAAAGCCCCTTAACTTTCCGACAGTTTGGATATTGACAAAGAGAAGAGCGGCATTGAGAGGCATGTACCAAAAGGTCAAGCATCTTCCTAAGCTGCAGAGTCAAATGAAAATCATTTCAGACTTCAGATGTCAAGCATAAACAAAGAGATAAACATAGTCACAAGAATGTTATTCATACACAATTAAACCAAGAGGAATGCCTAACCCTGTTATGAATTGCTTATCTTGATGAAATGGAAAAAAAGTTGATATTTGAAATTGGGCACCTTTGAACTGAGCAAAATACATACTGTCTCCAGGGAGAGTTCATAACAGTTTTAAACTGAAGTCCAGATGCCAAGAGCTTGTAGTCGTGGTGCGAATGAATAGGCTCACATAAGTAGATGATATTTTCATATAAGCTAATGACCTTTACAATTATACAGCTTAAAGTATTACCAGTTAGGTGGCTTTATTTGGGTTTGTTACTGTGACATTTTACCTCGTAATTTCAGCAACTTCTAGGCATGTTTAGCACATCAACTAACATGTTACTAAAAGGGGGGAAATATCATCATGTATTCTGTAGAAGTATCAATGTTCTCCATGTAATAACTTTGGGAGAGATTAAACATCTCAAATAATATCATATCATGCCGACAGGAGGCATCTTTTGCTTCTCCACAGCAAGAGTTGAGAAAGTTTGAGTAACAGAGAAAAGCAGAAAACCACAACTAATATTAATGGCCAAGGAGAATGCACCTGCAGAACTCGTAGTTGCCTAGCTTCTTTATTCTGAGCATCACGCTCAGCAATGGATGGATGATTAGTTAACTTGTGAGGATGATCAATTCCACCATCCTTCTGATAACAAGCATTACACACATCATAATCTGGGCAAACTTCACACCGCCAACCTTGACCTGCTTCTATGTCAAGATGACAAATATTGCAAGTTGTCACAAATGCTGGTGCAGTCGGATTATGAAGGTGGTAAAGGACCATCATTGAGGAATGTTTAGCACGCCGCAGGGTATCATATTGGTAATGGTTTCCTTGACAAAGACTCAAAAATGCCTGCCTCGTATCAAAAAACTCGCTCTCAAGAATTTCATCTTTATCCTTGGTATCATCAGTTACTTCAATTTCACTCTGCAAAAGTTATTCCTCAATCAACAAAATCTACAATATAGCAATACCTATCATAACAAAAACATAAAAACTACTTACGGGATAAAGTATATGTGTGTCCTTGTGATAGATAGGATGTCTTTCTCTGTCTTCAAGTTTCTGCTCAACTTCATAACACCTAAAGAGTAGCAGCACAGTTAACTGTCACAAAAAAAAAAAAGAATGTCGTGCAAGAAAGTACAAGCTGTCATATTCGTAGACTATTCAGCAATGCGCAGCATGCATAAATGGGGAAATTATATTGCAGATATATGCAAGTTCATGTACCAACAAAAAAAACTCAGGAATGTTGCACTGGTTGAAACCAAGCTTCCAAATGCTTACTTTGGTACCAATCAAAATAATATATATGCAAGCTCATGTATTAAGAATGAAAGAACTCATAGGGTCTGCCATGCTTTGAGAAAACAATTGTTTATGTACAGTTCACAATCGGCGCTCAAACTATAAATGTTATACCTTAGACTCCTCTTTGTCAGGAGTAATAAGAAACGACGGATAATGCTGATAGCTTATCTGATTTTTGATATTCTCTACATTAACTTTTCTTTCTCACTTTTGCTGTGTACTCTGTGTTCTGCACACCTTTACCTTTCTTCTTCAACACTCACAAGGGTGCCTTTAACATTACTAAGAAAACTACGAACCCCAAGGTTTTTGGCGATATTGGTTCATGAATATAGCTTAGCAGTCACTTATAAATTAAAAGTCCCTATAAATAATAAATGAGAAGAAAGAAAATGACTTTTTGTTACACATGAAAAAAGACTCCAAGTACTTTTGGTCTTGCCTATTTTTTCTGTCCCCTTTTCAGATGAGGAGAAGATCAGGCATTCGTATTTCACTTTCAAGCGCGTAATAAGTATGACTCTGTATAGAACAGAAAAGTTTTACTACTCCAATAATGAAATGAGAGAGGCGAGACTCATACTTGTCACAAAGCTGAAAGTTCTTGCATTGATTGCATACCCAACGATTTCCGGACACCATTAGAATACAACAATGAGTACATGCATGCTGCAGGTGGACCATAATAAAATCTTCCTTCATTGGAGAAATAGTTTCACCAAGCTGTGACAAGTGGAAATTTGTGAGGACACAAACAAAAGTACACACAAGAAGATTTACAGTCCATCAGCTTTCAACACAGGAAATAGTAATCAGTGCTTGATAAGAGAATAGCAATATATTCAGAACTGCAAGCCATAAACCGCGACGTATCTTTAGATGAGTACAAACATATTAACAACAATCAGTCAACACACAGTCAAAGAGGAAGTAGAAAGAAGACTAGAGTAAATAAAGTATTTAAAGGCTAAAATTACTTTGTGCATTAGAAGTATATCCTTAGATGCATTTCCAGAAAGATCAGATTGACCAGACGCTTTAAGAGCTCTTTTTGATATAGTCTTCTTAATAGATCCCTTCTTATGTTGTTTCCTCCCATCTTCTTCTTGTTGAAGTTGATAAATCATATCCTCTGCTGCACCAGGCCAATAGTCCCCATCAAAATATGGCAGGCGAGCTGCAGTAACTTTAGCTTTACATTCGCCCGTGGAAATGAAGAAATGGTCATATAAATTAGTGAGATCTACAACAATATTTTCCTTCAAAGCTTTTCTTAACATTGATAAATACCTGAAATATAAAAAAGTGAACCTAGTCAAGTACATGTACCCAAAAGGAGCAATATTACCTCACCACATTAGAAGTTCATCAAAACAGATAACCAAAGTTTTGACTGAAGGACACATTCTAAAAAATTTGATAACAATTAAAAACATTATTAAACTCACCACTCTCTGAGCTTGTCAGATTTTGGGGTTTTCTGGATTTCCGGGTGGCAATATAATATATAATCTTCACCCTTCAGTGGAGGACAAGCCCATATATAGCAACTTGTGAAACCACGCTTTTTGCAATATTCTAAATATCCAATCTGGAATAAGATCAGAATAACATGAATACAAATATAAACCGATAATAACGATAAAGAAATCAACATATAAAACTGATGGCAGAAAAAGATTACCAAAATTTCATGGTACACAAATGTACGAAGAGCCTCGCCACTCACTGCTTTGATCTCCGGCCTGAAATATTTGACAGAATCTAGATACGAGAGATAAACACGGCGATGATTTGGTTGTGCGCATTCAGATCCAAATTCCTGAACATACATGCCAAAGAGGCACACTTCTACACCCTCAATTTTCTGAAATAACAGTAACACCTGAAGGATGCAACTTATTAGTTCAGCACTCAAAACTCTTATCACCTAATTGCAAGAGAAATGAGCTAGGAAATGACAGACGGAGATCTTAGGACCTAATGCTTGACCCAACATCCTAAGACAATATAATAGAGCATAATGGTTACGCAGAATTTATCCAGCCGACCTCAACTACTTGATTGGCAAGTAGTTGATTAATTGATAACAAATTGAATTAGTCCACCGTTTTATTCCCCTAACCATCAAAACTAACCTCCCAATCCAACTATTGACTTAGACTTTACGGACGTAAAGGCTTCCCCAAATAATCTCTTAGCTACAGCGCTGGAAGCAATTTTAAAGGTCAAGCATATGGAGGGATAATTTACGTCAGGGAAGGACAAAATGAATGAACATGGAGTGAACCAAGCCAAGATACCATCAACTTTTACCTATATAAGGCTCTTATCAAATTGCACACGAGGAACACATAATGACATGCATGTTATAGAGATGTCTCACACCAATAATTTATCAAAAAACAATGTCTCACGAACCAATAATCCGTTCTGCACCAACAGATTAGATCTATCTCTAATGTATGAATATCTGGTATAAACACATCTCAAATTCATTTCAATCCTTGGACCAAAATGTCCACAACAATTAAGTGATGGTCGGATAGTTTTTCAGAGAAACTTGTTACAAATATTTCTAAAACATTTAGTGCAACATAATGTGTTTCAATCACTGTTAATGAAAACACTTGTGGCAGTGCGAGATGTTTCCTGATCTCATAAAACTAGAGTAGTAACCTATTAATAAACTTTCAACCAAACCCCTTTAGTATGTGAATATTTTACTACTATCCTTGAAACAACATGCATTAACTTAATACAAAAGCATTTACTATATCAATATAACAATATATATTTAGAAAAAAACAGAGTGAAAAATAATTACTCCACAATTTGGTGAATAAAACATAAGATTAAATGAATTTTAATAAATCATAAGAAAGAAAAATGTGAAATTGGAAAAGAATACTCAGGAGAAAAGGAGAGCTCAAGGTAATATTAAAAAGTATGCGCCTATTGCAGAAACAAATTTGACTTGTTTCAAACAACACATATCAACCTTTCAATTTGTGTCTAATTTTGTGAATATGTTCCTTTTCAGAACCAAACAACTCTGATTTGCAGTAAACAAAAAAGGGTCGAAACGTACCTTCGATTTATATGGGAACTCCGGCGGATAATTCTCTTCTTGAAAGATCTCGAGAAACCTTGATTTTACTTCTAACTTTTTGTCCACTGACGACACAATCCTTACAACAAGCCCTTCAGCACCAGGAACCTGTTAAATCGACAACACAAGCAGAAGTAGAAATGCATAAGTAAGCATTTGCTGACAAAAATATCAATAAACAGAACTTGGAAGAAACATCCAAATAAGATATCTTTCAAAAGGAAATGTTTCTTTACTTTATAATGAAAAAGTTTAAGCAATCGAAACAGTTCAATCCACAAGCTAATTTATCTCCATACGGGGATTATGACATCAAAGCTAATATTTATCTCAGTACTTAATATTTTCTTAAGATTGAACACGCATATGAGGTTTTCCAAAGATAAGGAAACACATTATAACTGAAAAATCAGAAGACAAGATACTTTACTTTACTTCTATGTTCAGACGTACCAACTTTTCTTATAGCATGACATCTATCTTGGAGCTGTTTTCGACTTTACAAAAAGAGGAGGCACCCCCTTGATTGACGACTGTCAATCAAAACTATATGCCCATTTATCTATCACAACAATGCATTCAATGTCCACCAGTATAAATATATAACGCTCTCTTATTAAAATCATGAAACTTCAACACGTGGGCTGTAGCATTCAAAACTCAAGCAAATTGACTTACCTCATCATAACTTTTTCCTTCACGTCTTGCTCTCTCCTGCCTTTCGTGCTTCAAACGCCTAACTAATCGTTGCTCAATATGGTCACTGAGAATTGTACGAGGCAGATCTTTCGCTCCAAGAACAGCACTTTGTGGTAAGGGCTTACGCTCACCTCTTTCAACCTCTATAATATAGCAATTTGGACAGGTATACTCAGCTTGCCCACCATCATTTCTCCTACCATTGAACAATGCACAAATCTGATGTTGCCAAGCTTCACACTTATCACATTGAACCCACTGCACAAAGCAGAAACTTTTAAGATTTAACAAATATAATAAAAGTATAAAACTAGTCAAAATTCAGAACAAGAGAAACATTGTGTACTGCCGAAAAAGTGTGTAGAGCTGGATTTTCAATTATATTTCTTCAATAATAAGATATTCTGAAGTAAATCCTAAAAGGGGAGACACAAATACCCATTCTTCAGTTTCCTCATCATTTTTCTTTTTCTCCATCCTCGCCTTCGGAATAGTGGTTCCATCAACAACAATGGTGTCTCCACGAGCCTCATTATAGCATGGTATGCAGAAGTAGTGTCGAGTATCACCAGTTCCAATCGTATAATACATTGCATTTCGCTTAATACGAGCACCACAAGGAGTACAATATATAGGCGGAGGTTCGAAATTTAGCTTCTCAACTGCACATAATTGACATGAATTTTCACTCATGGAATGTTCCATAGCTTGATTTTTTTCTGCTTTTGCTTTGCTCTGTGAAGGAAAAAAAAACAAAATATCATTCCATGAAATGATAACACATACCAATCAGAAAATAAACCAAAAATGTCAGTAGAATATATGCCACAGATATATTTCCTACCACGTCCTTAATGAAAAGTAAATTTAAAAATGAGGTTTTGACCGTGCTAGGTGAGTTGAAAACTCAAGGAGTCAGAGGGATTTTGGGTTTTGTAGGCGCATTAGGAGCGAGGAGGTTGAGTGGGCTATGTAGAAGATGAGCAGAGGTAAGGCAACTAGGCTGGACGAGATCCCAGTGGAATTTTGGAAAGAAGTAGGTTGTGCAAGCTTGGAGTGGCTACTGGTTTGTTTAATGTCATTTTCAGGACGAAGAAGATGCCCTAAGACTGGCAGTGGAGTTTGATGATCCCATTGTCTAAAATCAAAGGTCATATCCAGGACTGTAACAACTATAGGGGTATCAAGTTGTTGAGTCATACTATGAAAGTTTGAGAGAGGGTGGTGGAGAGAAGGGTGCGACATAGTGTTACTATTTCCGAGAACCAGTTCGGATTTATGCTGGAACGGTCCAGAAGCCATTCATCTTGTGAGGAAATTGGTGGAGCGGTATAGGGAGAGGAAGAAGGACTTGCATATGGAATTCATTAATCTAGAGAAGGCCTATAATAAAGTCCCGAGAGAAGTTTTATGGAGATGTATGGAGGCTCGCGGTGTTTCGGTGGCATACATTAGGGTGATTAAAGACATGTACAAGGGAGCGAAGACTCGGGTGAGTACTGCGAAAGGAGACTCGGATCATTTCCGAGTGGAGATGGGGTTGCATCAGGGATCGACTCTTAGCCCGTTTTTGTTTGCCTTAGCGTTAGATGTGCTGACACGACACATACAAGGGGAAGTGCCACGGTGTATGCTATTTGTTGATGACATAGTTCTGATTGACGAGACGCGGGGCGGAGTTAACACTAGGTTGGAAGTTTGAAGACAGACGCTGGAGTCTAAAGGTTTCAAGTTGAGTAGGTCAAAAACTGAGTACTTGGAGTGCAAGTTCAGCGATGGGATGTATGAAGAAGAAGTGGAAGTGAAGATTGGTACTCAAGTCATCTCCAAAAGAGATAGTTTCAAGTATCTTGGGTCTATTATTCAAGGCAACGGGGAGATCGACGAGGATGTTACTCATCGTATTGGAGTGGGTGGATGAGATAGAGGCTAGCCTCGAGGGTTTTGTGTGATAAGAATGTGCCACCTGGACTTAAAGGCAAGTTCTATCGAATGATGGTTAGACCGACTATGTTGTATGGGGCTGAGTACTGGCCCGTTAAGAAGTCTTATGTCCAGAAGATGAAAGTAGCCGAAATGAGAATGTTGAGATGGATGTGTGGGCATACCAAAAAGGACAGGATTAGGAATGAAGTTATTAGGGACAAGGTAGGAGTGGCAGGACAAGTTGCGGGAATCGAGGTTGAGATGGTTTGGGCATGTGAATAAGAGAAACATAGATGCTCCGGTCAGGAGGTGTGAGGGGTTGTCCATGGCGGATTTGAAGAAGGGAAGGGGTAGACCTAAGAAGTATTGGGGAGAGGTAATTAGGCAGGACATGTCGTTGCTTCAGCTTACCGAGGATATGACCCCTGATAGGAAGGTGTGGAGGTCGAGTATTAGGGTTGTAGGCTGACTGATAGTAGTGTGTTCCTCCTAGGCTTACCAGTAGTACTAGGATTATTTTTGTATTATCTTATCATGGTTCTTTATTATTACATGTTGTGTCGTTCGCGCTCGTTACCATATTACATTGTTGTTACATTGTTTGCTACTTGGCTGCTTTATCTTATTATCTCCATTGTTCCCTGATCGAGGGTCTATCGAAAACAGCCTCTACCTTTATAAAGTTTGCATACACACTACTCTACCCCGACCCCATTTATGGAATTACACTGTGTTTGTTGTTGTTGTTTTGATTGTCTTCTAAAGTTTCTAAGAGGGTGAAAGACTCATTTAAGATTTTTTTTCTTTTTGATAATGGTACAAGGAAGACTCATTTTAGAATTAAAAGCAGTAAGTGTCCTCGTAAGAGTAGGTGTATCATTTCTCATCAACTATAAATAGATAGACCTTGTAATCCTTAGGTCCTAACCTTACCTTCTGAAGGATTATAATTCGCTACTTCCAGCTTACACATACTAGACAGCAAATAACTTTTTTTTTTTTAAATAATCAAGAAGGTAACATATTTGTAAATTAATATATAGACTTCAAAAAAACTGTGAAGTCGCCCATAATTTCAAAGAGGAGTGCATAAAAACAAAACGCTCCTAATCATTGTTTCTCAGCTACATATATCAAAACTAATGCTATATTACTTTGAGGGTGTATCTTCTTGAAAGAAAATTCAGATGGAGGGCGATATATTAGGAAAATATTTTAAGAATCAGCAAGCAGAACAACAAATAATTTTGGAAGTCATTTTATCTCACAGCAATAACTAGGTGTATGGAAAAAAAATAACGAATAAACCATGAATGCATAATTCTGGAAGACTTGACCAAGATTAGAATTGCTACCAGCTTCTCAAAACATGTACAGATCTAGTCTTTTAAGCAACCACCACCCATTTTCTAAAGCAACCATTACCCCTAACTATACTACTTTGAAGGTGTATCTTCTTGATAGAAAACTCAGCTGGAGGCGATATGATATGTTTAGGAAATTATTTTATGACTCAGCAAGCAGAACAGCCAATACATTTTTAGTCATTTCATCTCAATGCAATAACTAGGTACATGCAAAACTCAGTTAATAAACCATGAATGCATAACTTACGCGTTCATGGTTTCATAAAATTGAGTTTTGCATGTACCTAGTTATTGCATTGAGATGAAATGATTAAAAATGTATTGCTGTTCTGCTAGCTCGCATAACTCTGAAGAAGTTCTCCAAGTTTAGAATCATTACAAATTTCTTGAAACATGTATGCGTCTAGTCTTTTATGCAACCACCACTAGTCTTCTAAGGGAGGTCCCCAACACCATGATTTTGACTAATACTCGTTAAAAAGCTGTTATTACGAAAGGATTTAAAACATCAATCACCAACTCATTTTAAAAAATATGATGCAAATGTGTATGTCAGAACTCATGACTAAAACAATGGGATCCCCCTCTCCCTCAAGAACTAACAATAGCGCGAACGACAGACCTGGCCAACCCATCGCCTCAGACCAATAATGTGTTCTCGGACTTGCTCTGGGGTGAATAATTCAGTCATTGACACACCCTTTATTGTAGGTTTCCCAGACTTGGATCCACTTGTGCTTTCAGAGGGTGCTGATGTAATTTCCTGTTTAGGCTGAACCATGTCCTTTTCAGTCTTAATATTTCCCTGTTTCACAAGAGAAGCTGCACTACTTGATACAGCAGATTCAAGAACAGGTTTTTGAATGCAGGTATCATCCAAATTATCCTTTCGTATATCTATACTCCCGGGACTGACTTGCACAGCATTTGCAGGAATTTCTATCATTATGTCAGTAACTTCAGATTTCATTGCAACAGCATTGCCATGCTGTTCAACGAGCTGTGCATTTTGGGTAACAAGAGACTCACAGGCAGAAACTGGCATAAAACAATTTTCTGTTTCCAAGATGAGAGATTGAGAAGGTGGCTCAATCTTCGTACGCTTAAGAGAAGGCTGCAAATCTTCTGTTTGAGCCGACACCGAACTCAGCTTGGCAGTCAACCTGGAAGCAATTTCACCAGCATCATAGGATCTACAAGTACCATTAGGAGGATTTGGCATATCTGAACTACAGCCAGTACGAACAACTTTTTGTTGTGCATGTACAAATTTCCTGACAGGAATACAAACAGGACAGCTTAGATCTCTGCACCGTCTGTAGTGGTTAATTAAGACCCTCGTTGTAGGACAACGAAGATATTTACAGTCAAAGTTACTGCATCCTTCCATATGCTTCACTAGTTTTTGAGCTTTTATGCAATTCTGCTCTGGACATTTCCCTTCCGGAGCAGAACATCCACGTGCATGAATCAAAAACAATAGCCACCTCTGCTGATTGAAATACTGTCGTTCACGAGGAAGGTTATTAGATCTGCATATGGAGCTGCTCGAGTTATTGGTGGCAATTGCTCTATTACCAAAAGGTTGACTGACCGGAGATCCATCAGTAGACAAATTATTTGGATAAGCTTCATCCTTCCTGGAAGTTCTTTGACACAATTCCTCCTGTGCATTTTGCTTATTTGAGAAGCTACCTGGTATTTGACTCCCATCTTGCGACGTGGAATACCATTGAGCCTGAAATACTGCATCTGAATGAACCCCATTAGAAAAAAAGCTGAAACGACTCTTAGAATCAGTAACAAACTGTGGCGAATTTAATAATTGCTGCATTTGTTCTGAAGGCAGAGACACTGACAAACGAATAACACAGAAGGGAGCAACTGAGTACCTTTAGAATGGTCTTCAACTTTTGACTGAAACTGATTTATGTTAGAGACCCGAGAATGTTGTGCCTCATCATGATTTCCAGGCTCAGACTTTACCCGAATACCAAGATCAGAAGGTAGCTGAGCTTGAGCAAAAGTATTGCTCCTTGACAAAAGTTGGTGCTGCTGACTTTGCAGCTTCTGTTGAGGTTGAGGTTGAACAAATTG
Organism: Nicotiana paniculata; assembly: GCA_005239505.1. Classification (NCBI taxonomy): domain Eukaryota; kingdom Viridiplantae; phylum Streptophyta; class Magnoliopsida; order Solanales; family Solanaceae; genus Nicotiana; species Nicotiana paniculata. Next base: position 5,001 of record MDKI01138076.1, on the reverse strand, counting down.
ACGTTGCTCCTGGAACTGCTGAGGCGGCTGTTGACAATGTTGATGCTGATAGGAAGATAAATGGTTATCTCCCAGTGAATGCTGGGACTGAAAGTTCATCTTCGCTGACTGATCAACTGGTTGAACCTTTATATTTGGCATCTGCTGAGAGGCAGTCAAGTTTGATTGATTGGTAATCAAAGGAGAGTTTGTTTTGGACATGGACTGTAAGGATACAGCACGAGGGTTTTGATTATTCATGACCATTCCCACAGAAGAAACAGGAAGACACAAGTTTCCAGACCCTGATGTATCTGCATGATTGACACCATATCTATCACCTGTCATACAAAACAGACAAAATAGCACTCGCGTATTATTTAAAGCTTGAAAACAATCAGACTGCAGGAATTATTTTATCAGTACTTGTTGAGAATGGGGGCACCTTGCATTAATGGCTGATGCTGTTGATCAAAATGCTGCGGTAATGACTTTGGAGAGTTCCCATATGTGGTTGCTGGTATATAGCTCTCAGAGGCTCCTGAACCATTCAACAAGTGCAAATTGTTCCCAATCATCCCAAGTCCCCCATTCAGAGACCCAGTCTGTCCATAGGATCTATTCTGCAATCCTGACCTGATTCCACCACCCACATGGCTGCCAACTGTATGCAGTATTCGGCTGTTTTGATTTTGTTGCAGCGGCTGTGAAACAATTGTGGAATCAACACTAGAAAATGCAGCAATATTACTGGGTGATTCCAAACTCATGGAAGACTGTGCACTAGTGTTGCCATTCAGATTAGCACCACAGCTGGTATTAAACCCAGGAGTGGGGATCATTTGACTTGTCATTCTTTGTCCACTCATTGATGGTGCTAAATTATTCCCACCCGAATTGACCAAGAAATTGGAAGTTGGCTGTTGATATCCATTTGTCAAACTCCCTGCAAGGATGAGTTCTGTTACTGCAAAGTAAAAGAAATCCCTAAATTGCCTAGAAAATAATTATACCATCAGCAGTAACAAAGGAAAAACAAATGTACCACTGGAAGAAACATTAGCCATTGGCAAGAAGCTACCAGAGTTGACAGTAGAAGATGCAATGGTACTCCCAGAAGCCATTGAACTGTCAAAAGATGATGTGCCAATCAGGGGCGAATTTACACCTTGCGCCATACCCGGAGTTGGTATCATTGTACCAATGGGTCCAGAAGAATTAACACGAGAGACACGTTGATTATGATTATTCATTCGAAGGCCTTTAATCAGGCCATGTAAGCGGTTCTCCAAAGTGTTAAGATTCAAATACTCCTCCTAACAGCATGACAAAGTGCTAAGTCAGTGAGCAAAATAAATAGGATGTCTTTTCATCATAGCAGAAACACGTCAAAACATACATAAAGAACAGAAAATAACAAACCTTTGTTGAGGCACTTTTAAACAAGCCCTCTTCCAGGCGTTTAACTATATCCATAACCTTCTTCGGAGGTTTCTCATGAGCTTGCTGCCGCTGCATGAGATACTCGTAGCTGAAAAACAACAGGGTTGCAAAACTCTCATCAGTTCTTACCATCATAAAAGTTGCCAGGATTGCAGAAGAATCAATTTCATAAATAGTGGTTAAAGATTTTAAGCGATTTTAGAAGAAAGATTATGAACAACATAAGAAGCAAGCATCTATTGGAATAAGTTTAGCAGAGGAAACATGAAATTAATGAACCAATAGGCAGTCGGACCAATGAATAGCAGAGTCATCAAAAGCAGCCAAATAATTCAAGATAATAAAACTCTTCACTTGACACACAGAAAATATCTGCCCACTAAATGAATCATAGAGTCATCAAATGCACACAAATAATATAAGAAAATAAAAGCTCTTTGCTTTGGGGCCCAGAAAATATCTGCCCACCAAATTATATGCACTTCCATGCATGTTATCAGCCAATAATAGTAAAAAAGGGGAAAAAATAAACTGATCAGATAGTTGTGTGCAAAAATTAATATTCACCAAAAGGGGCTGACCATACCATCAGCAAAGTAAATGTCTAATGACTTGCATTACAATAGAGCCTCTTAAAATCCATATATCAACATATCTCACATGCAAGCAGAAAAACAGATAGTAAATCTGTACCAGATGCCCCTCAGCAAATTTAAGTGGTTCATGAACAGTGCCTCAAAGTTCTCTCCTTAAATCCTTCTTTCATTGTTGTATTTAAATAGTCAACACCATACTCTACCATTCTGTAGTTAAAGATGCACCCTAGAAGGATCTTGTGACCAACTATCGACTTGTAACAAATTTTTACACTAACCTCAAAGAACAGCATGCACTGAGGCACCTCTCAAAACGTAAAGTAACTGAGAAGGAGAGTCATAGCGGGGAGCCAAGCAAATGAATATGTATCGTATCAGTTTAACAATCAATGATGCCTCCTTTGTCTTCTGTTACTCGGTCACATTTCATTCAAGTATCCGATAAATTGTCTTAAAAGGGTTTTCTAAGATTAGAGGTTCTGTAAGTATTATATTCTGTCAAATGCCGAAGAATCAACATAATTTAGCACTATCGAGAGGCAAATACATGGAAAAGACTAGGCTGTAAAATGACCAAGGGCCTACAAATGACATTGAATTCCTACAACACAGTTTATAGAACAAACCTTATTCTCATATGACTTCCTGTCATATTCTACAGCAAAACAATATTTTGTTCCAAAAGTGAAGGATAGATAGTTATCCAATATGGCTCATCTAATTTGATAAATTAATTTTCAGCTTTCTCTTAACTTAACTAGGTAAGGGTAAGGACTGCGTACACACTACCCTCCCCATACCCCACCTGTTGGGATATACTGGGACTGTTGTTGTTGTAATTTTCACAGTGTTGATAAATTAGTCATTAACGGCTTTTTACTTCAGTTTATCTACACCACCCAACTCCCACACCCCTCCCAGACAAAAGCAAAAGAATAATGGAAGGAAGGAAGCACCTCTGAAACATTTCAATGGATACAAAGAACATACTTTCTTACATCTTATTTGATATAAATATCCGCGCTTTGGAGAACTCGGGCTCCATATTTGGCATGTTATTATGGATAATGGGATTTTGCATCTGCATAGAGAAAGGATTTCCGCTCTGCTGGGGTAGCCCAGGCAGAGAAGTGCCACTTTGATTTGGAACCTGTCCAGAGATCTGCCCTGACATATGCTGCAAATTCATTTTTATCTTGTATCCTTCCAAAAAACATGTACTTCATAGCCCAGCCTATTAGCATTCCATTAAATAGATGAGAATCCCGCACTTTGTTAGCTGAGTGAGCACATACTCATCCAACCGTTTCACATGAAAATACGCTCACGGTATCTGTAATGCTGCAGTCAAAACAATGCCAAGAAAATCAAGTTAAGGAGTGGTCTACCCGTTGGTCATTGCACATACAAGAAAACGAGGTAAGTGAGGAAGGAGGGAACAATCAAGCAATCTTCTTTAGATTATTGACAACAGGACAATCAACATTACCATAATACACTCGTACAAGTTTAAACTACATCAGCAATGCTCACTATCAAAAAGGAGCGAGCAAATTAAACACAATCAATGTGAAAAATCCTTGTTGTAATTTTTAAGGTGGGGAGAAATTAACAAATTAAGAGAAACAATGCATGAACAGACTAAAAGAGCGTGTTTCTCAATGAGGATAAAAAAAAGCCCCAATTTTTTTGAGCTAGCTAAAATCAGCTTCGAATGTAGAAATTAACAAGCAACTCAAACATGAGCATAAATCCAAACACCTAATTGATTACATTAGACCATCAAGGTATTGAATCTTCATAAATTCATAAAACATTACCGAAAATTCACCTGGAATTTGATTAGATTTTAATGTCGATAGCAGCAGCCGCTGGTGGAGATAAAGGAGGAGAGCTTAGGGTAGTCAAATGACGTGTCTTAGAGATCGACGGTGATGGGAGGAGTTAGCGGATGTGGGGGTGGGGTGGAGGTGGTAGGTTGGCTGGCCGTGGTTACGATGAGGAGCGGTGATGGCTGATGGCGAGAACCCAAAGGAGACTTGAGAATCGGGAGACGATAGAGTCAAAGGGTGGAATTGGAACGCTTTGGAGTACGGATGGCTCGTGTATATCAGGGGTATAAGAGTAATTTAACCTTGCCGTTTTTCCTTTTCTTTTTTCTTGTTAACATGCACAATTCTCCTCCTTATATGACATTTCATTTTTAATAACCTTGGTATAACGGAAAATATTTTCTTGAAAAATAAATAGTAAATTTATTTATTTTTTAGTATTTGATACGTAAATTAAGAAAAATAATTTCTCAAGAGTATTCATAAATAATTTAGATACAATAAACATTAAGTCATAAACTTTCGAACCAATAACCTTTCGAACCCACAAATTTCATAAACTTCTGAACCGCTTAACTTTCAAAACCGTAAAATTTCGAAAATTTTATAATTTCTAAAATCGTAAATTTCCAAACACATAAACCTCTGAACTCATAACTTTAGAATTTGTAAAATTTCGAACCTGTAGACCGAAAGATGAAAAAACTAAAACTAAAAATATATAAAAAAAAATATTTTTTTTCCGGGGGAGGGGAGGGGCAGGGGGTGTGCATAAAAATGAAAAAAATAAAAAATTGAAATTACAAAAAAAAAAAGTAAAAACAATTTTTTTGTGCGGGGTAAGGGGCAGTGGCGTGGGGGGAGGGGGTGGGTGGTTCAAAAAAAAAATTGAAAATTGCAAAAAAATATAAAGAAAAAACTTTTTTTGTGCGGGGTAAGGGGCAGTGGCGTGGGGGGAGGGGGTGGGTGGTTCAAAAAAAAAATTGAAAATTGCAAAAAAATATAAAGAAAAAACTTTTTTTGTGCGGGGATGTTTGTGGGATGGGCAGTGCAGAAAAATAAAAAATATAAACTTTGAAATTACAAAAAAAAAGAGGGGGGAGGGGGAAGGATAGTAGGCAGGTGGTGACGCGAAAAAATGAAATTTGAAA
>ML366293.1:0-13867 GCA_005239505.1 Nicotiana paniculata | reverse complement strand
CAACATTGGGCACACAAACTCACCCCTGCAATCTCAAAACACCATCATCATCTAAGGTCACCTTCTTTGTGCCTCCACGCTGCACCATGTCTCTAAGGACACACAAATGGGGATCATCAAATTGCTGATCGCAGATATGCTCCAATAATGAATAACGAGCAACCGTACAAGCCAGAACTCGACTACGCTCAGAAATATCCAACCTCACAAATCGATTGGCCAAATCCTGAACATCCAAAGCACGGCCTCTGACTGGCCGGAAAAAAAGCAAGACTGCCCATACTAGCTGACTTCCTACTCAAAGCATCGGCCACCACATTGGCCTTCCCCGGGTGATATAAGATGGTAATATCATAATCCTTCAACAACTCCAACCACCTCCTCTGCCTCAAATTCAACTCCTTTTGCTTGAACAAGTACTGAAGACTCTTATGATCCGTGAACACCTCACACGCCACGCCATACAGATAGTGCCTCCAAATATTCAATGCGTGGACAATGGCTGCTAACTCCAAATCATGCACTGGATAGTTCTTCTCATGAATCTTCAACTGCCTCGAAGCATAAGCAATGACCTTGCCATCCTGATTCAACACTGCACCAAGCCCAATATGGGAAGCATCTTAATAGACTGTATAAGGCCCTGAACCTGTGGGCAAAACCAATACCGGTGCTGTAGTCAGAGCTGTCTTGAGCCTATGAAAGCTCGCCTCACACTCGTACGACCATCTGAACTGGGCACCCTTATGGGTCAACCTGGTCATCGGGGCTGCAATAGATGAGAACCCCTCCACGAACCGACGATAGTAGCCTGCCAATCCCAAAAAACTCTGAATCTCTATAGCTGATGTCAGTATAGGCCAGTTCTTGACTGCCTCAATCTTCTTCGAGTCAACCTGAATACCCTATGTTGATACGACATGACCCAGGAATGCAACTGAACTCAACCAGAACTCACACTTCGAAAACTTTGCATATAGCTGACTATCCTTTAGAGTCTGAAGAACCACTCTGAGATGCTGCTCGTGCTCCTCCTGGCTGCGGGAGTATATCAAAATATCATCAATGAAGACTATCACGAACGAGTCCAAATAAGGCCTGAACACTCGGTTCATCAAGTCCATAAAAGCTGCTGGGGCATTTGTCAACCCAAATGACATGACCAAAAACTCGTAATGCCCGTACCAAGTGCGGAAAGCTGTATTAGGGACATCGGATGCCCTAATCCTCAACTGATGGTAGCCAGATCACAAGTCTATCTTTGAAAATACCTTGGCACCCTGAAGCTGGTCGAACAAATCATCAATCCTCGGCAGCGGATACTTATTCTTGATTGTAACCTTGTTCAATTACCGGTAATCAATGCACATCCTCATCGAACCATCCTTTTCCTTCACAAACAATACTGGAGCAACCCAAGGAGAAACGCTGGGCCTAATGAAACCCTTCCCAAGCAAATCCTGCAACTGTTCCTTCAACTCTTTCAACTCTGGCGGGGCCATGCGATACGGCGGAATAGAAATGGGCTGGATGCCCGGAGCCAGATCAATGCAGAAATCAATGTCCCTGTCGGGTGGCATCCCCGGCAGGTCTGAAGGAAAGACCTCAGGAAACTCACGAACCACGGGTACCGAGTCAATAGAGGAAACCTCAACACTGGAATCGCGCACATAAGCCAAACACCCCTTCTCAACCATACGTCGAGCCTTCACGTACGAAATAACATTGCCAGTAAAATGATCAGGTGTCCCTCTCCACTCCGAACGGGGCAAGTCCGGCAAGGCTAAGGTCACCATCTTGGCATGACAATTCAAGATAGCATGATATGGGGATAACCAGTCCATCCCCAATATAACATCAAAGTTGACCATACCTAAAAGCAACAAATCAACACGGGTCTCAAGACCCCCAATAACCACAACACAAGAACGATGGACTCGATCAACCATGATAGAATCACCCACCGGTGTATATACATAAACATGAATACTCAGTGGATCACTAGGCATGACCACGTACGGTGCAAAATAAGTGGAAACATACGAATACGTAGACCCTGGATCAAATAGCATTGAAGCATCTCTGTCACAGACCCGAATAGTACCTGTAATGACTGCATCTGAAGACTCAGCCTTTGGCCTGGCTGGAAGAGCATAACATCGGGGGTGGGCCTCACCACCCTGAACCACATCTCTGGGACGGCCGGCTGCTGGTTGGCCTCCACCTCTGGCGGCTTGAGCTCCACCTCTATGACCTCTACCTCCACCTCTAGCATCTCTACCCCACCTCTAGCTGGCTGGGCAGGCTGTGGAACACCTGGTGCCTGTACCATGGCATGAGAACCCTGATGTTGTGAACTACCTGATGCTCGAGGGAAAAATCTGGCAAGGTGACCCGGATCGCCACAAGTGTAAAAAGACCTCGGCTGCTGAGGGAACTGAATCTGACCCTGTCGACCTGAATGACTACCTCGGAAACTCTGATGTGGCGGTGCACTGATGGGAGCTGGTGCGCACTGTAAGGCTGTTGATAAGAATAGTGTGTCTAATAACCACGACCACCTGGAGTACCATGGGAAACCTGGAGAGTTGACTGAAAGGGTCTAGGAGGGTGACCTCTGCCTGAAGAATCCCTTCCTCCAGATGAGGCTCCACTGAAACGACCGAAATGACAGGGCCTCTTATCAACCCCTTGACCACCACCCTGTGACATAATAATCTCAATCCTCCTGGCCACATTGGCCGCATCCTGGAATGATATATTGGTACCTAACTCTCTAGCCATATAAAGTCTGATAGGCCGAGCCAATCCCTCAATAAATCTCCGAACCCTCTCCCAATTAGTGGGAAGTATCATAAGAGCATGTCGGGCTAGATCAATGAATCTGGTCTCATATTGAGTGACCGACATAGATCCCTGCTGGAGACGCTCAAACTGCCTCCGAAGGTCCTCTCTCTGAGTGATGGGGAGGAACTTCCCCAAAAATACCTCTGAGGACTGAGTCCAAGTCAAAGGTGCAGACCCGACTGGTCTGGCTAAGCAATAGTCTCTACTCTTGGCTGCGCTTATTAATTGAAAAGTAGCGAAGTCAACTCTGTTGGACTCCGCTATGCCCATGTTCCGGAGAACCTCATGGCAGCTGTCCAAATAATCCTGGGGGTCCTCAGACGGTGAACCAGTAAAGGTAGTAGTGAATAACTTAGTGAACCTGTCCAGTCTCCACAAAGCATATGCTGACATAGCTGCTCCCTCTACTACCGGTGCTACAATACCTGGCTGAGGTACTCTGCTGGCTGAGGTGCCGGAGTCTGAAACTGTGGAGCTAGCTGCTCTGGCGTGCGGGCGGCAGGAGTCTGGGCACCTCCCCCAGCCTGAGAGACGGCTGGTGCAGTAGGAAGAATACCCGCCTGTGCTATACTCTCCATGAGTCCGACTAGACGGACAAGGGGGTCCTGAAGCACTGGGGTAGCTATGAACCCCTCTGGGACCTGTGCTGGTCCAGCTGGGACTGCCGGAGCTGGGACGTCCTCGTCAGACTCGACCTGAGGGTCCTCCACTAGGGATGTTGCTCTAGGCTGAGCCCAGATCCGGCCTCGTCCTCGACCTCGGCCCCTCGTAGGAGTTGTAGCAGAAGTGTCGGGCTGCTGGGCGGAACCAAGGGAAGCACGCGTCCTTGCCATCTGCGAGAGAATAGAATAGAAACTCAATCATTACTAAGAATTCATATCGCACGACAGAGATGAAAAGAAATGTGGAGTCATCCTAACTTTGCAGCCTCTAGGGGATAAATACAGACGTCTCCGTACCGATCCCTCAGACTCTACCAAGTTGTCCGTGAGTTGTGAGACCTAAGTAATCTAGAGCTCTGATACCAACTTGTCATGCCCCGGAATCCCACCATCAGGCCGTGATGGCGTCTAACGTTGAACCCGCTAGACAAGCCAACGTGTATAGTTAAACTAGCATAATAACCTCAACTTAACAGAATAAGCTAAAACAATTCACAACTTAACAGCGAAAATAAATATAGTTCAAAACTAAGTAAGGACAACATAATACAACGACGCATAAATTTCCCAAAACCTGGAGTTACAAACTCAAGAACTGTCTATAAGAGTGCTAAATACAAGTCTGAAAGAAAATACATTACTTTCTCTGAAACTAGAGGAAAAACAAGACAGAAGTGATGACATAGGGATGGGAGAGACGCCAAGGCCCACAAACGACAGCGGGTATATCTTGAAGCCTCTAGGATAAGCTGGAAGACACTCCCACTAATGATGTCCTCCGGGTCCGGCTGCGTAATCTGCACAACATAAAGAAGTGCAGTTATAGCATCAGTACAACCGACCCCATGTACTGCTAAGTGCCTAGCCTAACCTCGGCGAAGTAGTGACGAGGCTAGAACCAGACTACCAAATAAACATGTGCAGTTCGAATATATATATATATATATATATATATATACAACGGAAATGAAATACAGGGAGAAAACAATCAATAAAAGAAGGGAACATGTTGTGGGGAGGTAACAGTTTCATATAAGAAATCTCAAATAAGGAAAAGAACAACAAGGCCATAAAATCAATAAGGATCAGCAATCACAAACTTGCACGGCATCACCCTTCGTACTTTTACCCTCGTCCTCACTATGCAATGTATAATGTAATCAATGTAATCATGGAACGACATCACCCTTCGTGCTTTTACTCTCGTCCTCACTATGCAATGTATAAATCATGGCACGAGATCAACCTTCGTGCTTTTACTCTCTTTCCTCACAGTATAATCAATAAATATTGGTGCGGAATGGTACGTCGTCCGGCACGGCATCACCCTTCTTGCTTTACACTCTTTCCTCACAATATCAAACTATGCACGGCATCACCCTTCGTGCTTTAACACTCTTCCTCACCCAAACAGCAATCACAAACAAGGGCAAGGGAATAAACATAATAGAAATAGAAATCCCGGCAAGGGAACAATAACAGTAATCTCAACATCCTAGCAAGGGAGACAATATCAAACAATGCACGACATCACCCTTCGTGCTTTAACACTCTTCCTTACAATAGCAAACAGTGCACGACATCATCCTTCGTTCTTTAACACTCTTCCTCACCCAAACAACAATCACAAACAAGGGCAAGGGAGTAAACAGAATAAAAATAGAAATCCCGGCAAGGGAACATCAATTAAACAGTTAAATCCCGGCAAGGGAACATCAATTAAACAATTAAATCTCGGCAAGGGAACATCAATTAAATCCCGACAAGGGAACAATAACAGTAATCTCAACATCCCAGCAAGGGATATAATCACTAAAGCATCAATGACCCGACAAGGATATATTTTAGTAACTCTTCCTCTTTCTTTCACTTTCATTTCATAATTTACTCTATTACTTGAGCCAATGGTCCAAGGATTCTATTATCTCATATATCTTCACCATTTGTGTTACAATTTGAGCCAATGCAAAAAAGGAGTTTAAACTTCACAATTCCCTTCACATGCTCTTTACAACATATAGAAATCATCAATTAAGTATGGAAGTTACTACAAAATCAGAATATTCGCAATATAAAGACTCGCGGTCATGCTAGACACCAATTTATAGATACTCGTCACCATGCCTATACATCGTACTTGACAATTGACAAGTAGCAAATAAGACTCAACTCCTATTCCCTCAAGCTAAGGTTAGACCAAACACTTACCTCGAACAGGCTCACAAATCAACTCGAAACCACACGTTTGTCACGAGTATCCGATTCTAAATTGCCCAAATCTATTCAAATAAATTTCATATCGTAAATAACATCTCAAGCAACTGATTCTACTATTTAATTCAAAGTTACGGCGCGAAATTAGGTAAAATGACCAAAATGCTCCTCAGGCCAGCATCTTGGAGTCGGATAAATTTTACATTTTCAGAACCCTCGTACTCTCAAGAGTCTATCCATATAAAAGTCTCTCAAATCGGAGGTTAATCACCCACTCAAACCCCAATTTTAGAAAAACCTAAGTTCTACCCAGATCACCCAATTTCACCCATGGAATATTTTATTTTAAGTTGAAAACATGTTAAATGATGTTAATGATTGAAATAATTGAGTAAACCCAACTTACAAATGATTTGGAAGAAGTCTTGTTCTTGGAAAAATCGCCTAACTGTGTTTGAGTTTGAGAAAATATGAAAAATGGAGTTAAAATTCGGTTTAAGTGCACTGCAGGCCACTGGTTGGCATGGCAATTGTGAACACCCCTGACATGGTAATTGTGAAGTATAGTTCGCATTTGCGAACACTGAGCAAAAGGAGGGACTTCACATTTGCGACCAGAAATGTCGCATTTGCGAAGGTCCCATACTCGCATTTGCGAACAACATGGTCGCATTTGTGATCTCTGGCCAGCAAGGGCACCTTCACATTTGCGATGAATAACTCGCATTTGCGAGCTCGCATTTGTGATGCTGGCTTCGCAATGCGAAGCCTGCAGATCAGTTGCACCATTAAATTCCAAGTTCAAAAAATGCAATCCGTGGCCTATCCAAAACTCACTCGAGCCCTCAGGGCTCCAAACCAAATATACACACTACCTCAAAAATATCTTATGAACTTATCCGTGCGATCAAATCGCCAAAATAACATCATATACATCGAATTAAGCCTCAAAATTCATGAATTCTATCAAATTTCATAAAACATTAAATTTTCTATTATAAGTCTAAAACACGTCAAACGAAATCCGTTTTCAACCAAACTTTACAGAAAGTGCTTAAATCATATATAAGACCTGTAACGGGCACCGGAACCAAAAACAATTTCAGAAAACAATTTCAGATTTCATTTTCAATTTCCATAAATATTTTCAGAAAACAATTTTACTCAAAATTCATTCCTCGGGCTTGGGACCTCGAAATTCGATTTCGGGCATACGCCCAAGTCCCATATTTTCCTACGGACCCTCCGGGACCGTCAAATCACGGGTCTGGGTCCGTTTACCCAAAAGGTTGACCGAAGTCAAATTTATACATTCTTATATCAAAACTTAGCATTTTTGATAGAATTTCACATTTAAGATTTCCGTCTACGCGCCCGGACTCGTAGCCGGAAAGCGCATGCAAATCGAGGCAACCCTAAATGAGGTTTTCAAGGCCTCGGAAGCACGGAATGGGTGAGAAAATAGTTGATGGACCTTTGGGTCGTCACACATACTTTTGAAGAGTATAATTTTAACTATGTTAATATTCACTTCAGTTACGTAAAGCATCAAAATCATACTATATTATAAGTATGAAGACTTTTAGGTAAGATTGAATTACTAAAATTCCCATCAAAAGTTTGAACGATATATTTGTCCTTCAATGAATCACTATTTTAATAACAATAATATACAAAATAGTAAATATATTTCATAATAAATAGTGTACTTTTAAGAATCATATAGAAAGACAACCCGTGAATGGTCAGTTTTTAGTTTTTGGTGTTCTGGCAAAAATGTATCTAAGAGAATTAATTATCCTATGGTAATGAATAATTACTAATGATGCATTGCATATTGTAATGGATAGGAGTAATTATTGTTGAAAACAAAAGCAAGTCATCTTTATGGTGTTTTCACCCGTTGAAGAAAGCTATCAGTTTCACAATTAAATTACTAATGAATTATCTCATCGGCTGAAGAAATTCATTAATAACCAATTAAAGTCTAGAGTTTGTCGATTTAATTCTTACAACTAGCAATAGTTACTTTAATAACTCAATTAACAAAAGAATAGACAAAACTACTAAATACTTAATTAGACCATTGAAGACAGATATATTGGGTACCATTATATTTTGTACTCTTAGAATTCTGAGAATACTTTGAGATATTTAAAAGTCACCAGAGATGATCAAAGAACAAGAACATTTTAGGATATTTGTAGATAGATAGAGACTTTGAAAAATATATTGGTGTTATCATAGAAGTTAGAGTTTTTACCTATATAGAGTTGTGTGAAATAAATCTATGATGATTCGCTTATATCAACTGCTCTATAACTGTAAGTGTATAATGCAAAAAATCATATTTCCCAATCGCATTTGTCTTTTGATATTTCTTGTGGTTTTTCTTTAGTTCAAAATGTTTATTGAAAAATAGGGAAGAAGCAAGTGATGTTGCCGGCAGATGAAGTAAACTAGATGTCTGTGTTGTATATACCAGAAAAAAGTCGAAGGTTAGTATTTCTTATTCTCTTTTCCTTCTCTGATCTCTCCTCAAAGTTTAGTAGCTTTTACTACACTATCTTTCAAGGAGTTGATTGATATTATTTGTGATATAAACCAAAGCCTCTGATGGAGCGAAAGACTGGATTTAAGTTACTGAAAATACAGTTGTTCAGGGTCTCATGTACATGCATCAAAATTAAATTAAAGGGTTTATTTATGTTTTTTGTTATTTCCATCACCATAATATTTTATTTCCCTCTAAATTTAACCTTTTTTTTTTCGCATGATTTTTTTCTTATTATTTTATCATTACTCAGTGTATGTGTGCGTCTATATAATTTACGAGTATACCTATATTAATTGGTGTATAGTCTTTATGGATTGAGAAAATAATTTAGAATGAGTAATTAATGCTAAAGGACAAAACAAGAAAAATAAATTATTTTTCTCTTGATATGTGAAAAACAAATTTTTTTTTTAGAATACTTGACAACTAAATGAACGGACGAAGAAATAAATAAGGAGAAAACATGCTAAACTTATTGGTATCCGTTTTGGGTTTAATAGAGTCAAGCACAAAACTACAATATGTAATTTTTATGTTTTTTTTATTCTTTTTCGAATACCAACATCAACCAATTACTTTGATATCTTTTAAAAGGTTTCCTTACTCATATGTAACCGGCACTTATGCAAATGATATTAAAAAGTTTCTATAGCTATTATTATTTTTATATTTCTAAAATTCTATAGACTTGTGATATTCAAGCTTGTTTTTTCTCAAAGTATAACGGTCATAAAAGGTATATTTTTTCCTTTTAATTTTTATTTTGCAACTAAAAATATTTTAAAGTATTTTTGTAATATGCAAAAAAATTAATTATTTATATGGAATCACGCTCAACGCGCGGGTCCTGAAACTAGTGACATTTTAAAGTATAGAGGATATTTTACAATAAAATATTATGTGTATGTCCTCTCAAGGGGGATCATAGGGGCATATGTTTCTTGTCAACAATTGTTGCCATTTTCTTTGAAGACTCAAGGGTGTCACAAGCCACTGAATCTTAGGAGCTTTGCTCGCCTTTTTCCCCTTTTTGGTAGTGAAATTTCGACGGTAGGTGTTGACATACTTCCTGATATCATCTTCCTTGGAAAGGTTGAAGAGCTTTCTCATCTTTGAGGCATGTTCTTATGAAAAAGCATCACAACTCTTGAGGCTCTTTTGCAGCTTACACTTAAGGATGAAGTTTCATTTTTTAAACTTGTGTTTGACGACGATGGTGACATTCTTGTTGCAGCTGTGAAGAAGTTAGCTTCTTTTTTCTTTTTGTTAATTGATATTTTTGTCAATTGATAAGATTACCATCAAGCATGATTTTACCCTCCTACATAAGATATTTAGCCTTTTGTAGAACCTTGAAGAAAGAGTAAGTTGAAGAATCTTGCCCTGGACAAGGGAATTAAAGATCTATGATTGAAACGCCATCATATTAGGAAATAAAAATTATTATATGACTTTGTCTTGTTTTTATATATGTTGTATTCACAATTTTCTAAGTTGTAAATTTTGTAAACTATTAGAGTAACCAATCTAATATTTCTTCTCAGGTTAACATAATCAAGAAGAATGGAGTTAGTGAAGTTGGCACAAAAAAAAACGGGTAAGTTTGAAAAAATTACAAGGTTCTTGTTCCTCCTTTTCAAAAGGAAAACCCTTCATGTTATAGTTTGCAAAACTTATATAACATTCATTAGTTTTCATCTCAGTATACCATTTATGAAAACTAATATTTTAGAATTCAACCGTCCCCTCGCCCACCTTGTTTCTGCCTCAGTCTCAAAGAAAAATAAAAACTAAAAGAGTAGGGAATGATTTTCTTAAGTGCAAGATAGATTGAGAATAGCTGAACATTTTCTTTTCCTTGGTAAAGGGTGAAATTTTAGTTTGTACTAAACACCATTTTTCTAGTACAAAATCGATGCTGAACTCTGATATGAAAGTGCATTATTGACTATTGATATTGCATTTGTTGCAGAAAATTCATTATTATCGTGGAGGTAAATAGATTTCTCCTAAGTGTACTATCTCATTTAGATTTTGTTTCAACCTAACTTGGGCAAGTAGCTTTATGTGCGCTTACTTGTATTTAGCTTTTTAGGCCTGATCGTGTTTATATTTATTTAAATATTGCAGAACCTTTATCGGGTGGAGTTATATTTTATCCCTTCCTCTCACATCCCCCCACAACCAAAAAATATCATCAACTGCATTATGATATTACAACAATATGTCAGTTGTTGTTCGGTTTGGGCGATTGCGTTCATTTTCTTGGATTTTTTGCTTTATGTTGTCTGTTTCTTTCTCTCTTCAATTGCTAGTATTACATTCATTATCAATTTGTTTCTCTTTTAGAACATGAATCTGTTATTATTTTGGGTATTCCAATTATTCTAAAGGAGGAAAGAATTCACTTTATTATAAAGGGATAATTCTTTTTTTTCTTGTGACCTCTTGTGCAGCATTCTTGAAGGAAGTGATGTCAATTACTGACAGTGAAAAACTTGACTTGTGGAGAGTTGACTTTATAAGATTTAGTCTAGAAGTTGAGGAAAATTAATTCGAATTGGGAGTGATCTTAAAGTACTTACACATTGAAATTACTATCTTTTATGATTTTGTTAGATTTGAGTTTTACGTAAGAACAAATCATTTGACTTAACATTATTTATCTTGTACTAAGTACGTTTTACATTGCTACTTTGTTCTTTGGTTACTGTACTAAAAGATATTTGCTTTACATTTATTTCATGTTTGTTATATAAGTTGATATTTGTGAATGTAAATGTGTTCATAATGAAACTAAACCGAACATTATTATTTACATTCTAAAAAATATGATACCGACATTAATTTAAGTATCAAACATTTAATGCGACATTTTGCTATGTTGTAAAAGATATGTCATTAAATTTTTGTAATGACATTCACATAAAGTGAAAACGATATTTTTTATATGTTGTGAATTTTCTTAGTGACATTTACCAAAATATCGGAAATTTCAATACGACATTTTGTGAAGATCATACGTAAATGTCTTGTTTTTTTAGTAACATTAATCTAATTGTCAAAAATTTTAAGTTACATTTCCTATATGTTGTAAACTAAATATCGTAACATTCTTACCGATATTTAGGTAAATATCGTAAATTAAATGTCATAAATGTCAAAATATAGAATTGTTATCTCTATTTTGTATACTGGTTTGGAGACTAAAACCTTTGTGCTTTCTACTCCAATAACTATTCTGTCCGGTTTAAAGTATATCAAAACTTTACTGGAATAATAAATGTATGAGTTTGAAGTATATAAAAACTTCACCATTGTTACGTGTTGTATGTTTGGTTTGGTATTCAGTTTGAAGATATCAAAACTTCACTGATTTAACAAAGTTCTGTTTGTTTCCAACTCTATAGAAACATGATGAATGAAAATCAAACTACTGGAAATGCTGCTGGAACGGGTGCTTCATCGAGTGCTGCTGCTTCGTCAAGACCAGCACATACAATGGCACCGACAGAAAAACACGAAAAACTTTCCGGTACAGACTTCAAACGTTGGAAGATGAAGATGTTATTCTATCTAACTACACTAAGCATGCAACGATTCATCAAGGAGGATGTTCCAGTCGTGGGAGAAGATACGCCTGAGGCTGAACGATTTGTGGTAATTGAAGCATGGAAACACTCTGATTTCCTATGCAGAAACTACATCTTAAATTGTTTGGAGGATGGCTTGTATAATGTTTATAGTGTCATGGAAACTTCAAAAGAGTTATGGAACGCTCTTGAGAAAAAGTACAAGACCGAGGATGATGGACTTAAGAAGTTCGTTGTTGCAAAATATTTGGATTTTAAGATGATTGACACTAGGTCGGTCATCACTCAAGTCCAAGAATTACAAGTCATCATGCATGACCTCCTTGCTGAAGGTATGACCGAGTCAATAATTTTATTAATAATATTAACAGTGTTATTAATTATAAATTTGTTATTGAAGGTATGGTCATAAATGAGGCGTTTCAAGTTGCTGCCTTCATTGAAAAGTTACCTCCTTTATGGAAGGACTTTAAGAACTACTTGAAGCACAAGCGCAAAGAGATGACACTTGAGGATCTAATTGTTCGTCTAAGGATAGAAGAAGACAACAAAAATATTGAAAAGAAGTCACGTGGCAACTCGACAATAATGGGAGCTAACATTATTGAGGAAGCACCGGGAAATAAAAAGAAAATAAAGAAGGCATCTGGACCAAAGAATTACCCAAACAAGCAAAAGTTCAAAGGTAGTTGTCACAACTGTGGAAAGCCCGAGCATAAGGCCATATATTGCCGTGATCCAAAGAAAGAGTCACAAAAAAAGAAGAATCAAGCAAATGTGGTAGAAGTGGAGGACATGTGTGCCATGTTGTCTGAATGCAACTTGGTAGGAAATCCGAGAGAGTGGTGAATTGATTCTGGAGCCACCCGCCATATTTGTGCAAACAAGGAACTATTTTCTTCTTATGCTCCCGCAGGACCCGACCAAACTCTTTTCATGGGAAATTCATCTACGGCCAAAATTGAGGGAGTTGGCAAGATTGCATTGAAGATGACATCCGGAAAAATTGTGACTTTAAATCAAGTTCTCCATGTTCCAGAAATTCGCAAGAATTTAGTATCTACAACACTTCTTGTCAAAAATGGATTTAAGTGTGTGTTTGTTTCCAATAATGTTGTTTTAAGTAAGAATGATCTGTATGTAGGCAAAGGTTACCTGAATGAGGTTCTTTTTAAGCTAAATGTAATAGCTATTCCTATCAATAAAGTTGAAGCTTCTTCTTACTTAGTTGAGTCANAGTAAGAATGATATGTATGTAGGCAAAGGTTACCTGAATGAGGGTCTTTTTAAGCTAAATGTAATAGCTATTCCTATCAATAAAGTTGAAGCTTCTTCTTAGTTAGTTGAGTCAAACACTTTATGGCATGCGCGTTTAGGCCACGTCAACTTCAAAATATTACGGAAAATGATTAATTTGGAAGTATTGCCAAAATTTGATTGCATTAACTCAAAATGTCAAATTTGTAGCAAACCAAATAATCAACTGTGTACCCCACAGTAAAACACAGTCCATCCCGTACGAAAAGTGGAAAGGAAGGAAACCCAGCTTG
Organism: Nicotiana paniculata; assembly: GCA_005239505.1. NCBI lineage: Eukaryota > Viridiplantae > Streptophyta > Magnoliopsida > Solanales > Solanaceae > Nicotiana > Nicotiana paniculata. The sequence goes on along the minus strand of ML366293.1, from coordinate 444 downwards.
AAATATTTCAAAGTGTGGGGGTGTTTAGCTAAATTAAAGGTTCCTAAGCCTAAAAGGGTGAAGATAGGATCAAAAACGATTGATTGTGTATTTATTGGATATGTAACCAATAGCAAGGCATATCGTTTTCTGGTTCATAAATCAGAAAATCCCGAGATCCACGTTAATACGGTAATAGAATCAGATAATGCTGAATTCTTTGAAACTATTTATCCATATAAAAAGGAAAGTGAATTGTCCTACCAAAAGTCAAAACAAAATCGGGAGGAAACAATAGATGGTATGCCTAATGAGGAAAATCTGAGAAGAAGTAAACGTCAAAGGACTTCTACTTCATTCGGTCCAGATTTTCTGACTTTCCTGCTTGAAAATGAGCCTCGGACATTCAAGGAAGCAATGTCTTCCTCAGAAGCACAATATTGGAAAGAGGCTGTCAATAGTGAA
>ML366292.1:0-142381 GCA_005239505.1 Nicotiana paniculata | reverse complement strand
ATATATATATATATATATATATATATGTGTGTGTGTGTGTGTGTGTGTGTGTGTGTGTGTGAATAAAATAAATTCTTATAGTTTATCATAATTTTTTATAGTTTATAATATTAAAAAAAAACAATTTAGTTTTTTTTTAAAATAACCGACCAAAGATGGTCAGTTAATAGTCAAAGAGCCAAAGACTTAGTGTAACGATCAAAGTTGGTCGGTTAATAGTCAAACAGTCAAACACTTAGTGTACCGACCAACTTTGATCAGTAATTTTAATTTTAGATCTGAAAACGGGATTTTCCCCTCATTTCTCTTACTCTCTTCACAAAATTTTCATACTCCTCACTCTTTTCTCCGTCACACACAAACAATTCCCTTCCCCCTCTACTTCTCTATTTCTCTCACACAAATCACATTCTCAACCCCATGTAGCCACTGTCCCGACTCGCCATTCCCCCGCCATCGCCGCTGCCACTTCCACTTTCTCCACCACTGCCGCCCCTCCTTCTCCACCTCTTAAAAATTCTAGGTTTGAATTACAACTTATATCTTTTTTGTAAATTTAATGTTTTGTCAATTACTTATAAATTACTTAATTAGTGTTTAAATTGATTGTTTAGCTTTGTATTTTATTGAAATCTAGAGTTTAGGTCTTGTTTTAAATGAATTGAATTGGATTGATTACATATGGTGTAAATTGATTGTTTAAGTTTGTATTGTTTTGAATAGTTTAGTTAGAACTGAATTATTAACTTTGAACAGAATTGAGATTTTTGGATTTATTCTTGTGAATTGAACTTATAGAGTATGGGTTGAACTTTTAGGATATGAATTGAACCTTTTGGATATGAATTGAACGTTTAAGATATAAATTGTGTTTAAACTCTTAGGATATGAATTGAATTGAGTTTTTAGGATTTGTTCTTGTGAATTGAACTTTTAGGGTATGGGTTGATCTTTTAGGATATGAATTGAACCTTTAGTATATGAATTGAACTTTTAGGATATAAATTGAACTTTTAGTTTATGTTTAAACTCTTAGGATATGAATTGAATTGAATTTTTTGGATTTGTTCTTGTGAATTGAACTTTTAGGGTATGGAGAGATCGATGGTAGCTGTGGGATATTTCATAACATGGTTGTTGGTGAAAGTAGTATAACGGTGGAGAATACAAATCATGATTCTAGCGCGGAAGTGGCTGCACATTTTTATCATAAAGCTCACAAGAGATACAGATTATTTCTCGGATGCTAGAAAGAAGAACAAGAGGCATGACTGGTGTCTTTAGAATTTATGGAATGATTTGTTAAGGCAATGGCTTACCGCGGATTTCTTAAAGAGGATTGAAAAAGGAAATAAAGCTCGCCCATCCGAGAATGGAGGCTCCTTGCACCCTGGGGCTTTTATCAGCCTAGAGACAATAAAAAGAAGATTGGTAATTTCTTAAATTATTTTACTTTTCCAAGAATATCAATTCTATTTATTAATTAAATTAATTTATTTTCAGGAAAAGAAGTATGGGCATCCAATGAGCCATGATGAGCTATTCAAGGAGACGCATATTGTAAAGAAGAAGAAAGAGGGAGATGGAGATAGGTGGGCCGAGGAACGTGCAAATACAGCATATATAAGCTTTCAATTTTCTTTAAGTGTTATAGTTTATTTTTATAAGAGTTTTTAAATAATAATTTAATTTAAAATAATGTAGGGTCTCTACCAAATTAATGTGGAGGAATTCATTCGTAGTCATCCATCTGGTGAATCGGGCGAGCCAAGCCAACCTTCGAACGAGGATGCTGAAAGAATATAGTTGGAGGCTGTTGGCGGTCCAAAATTGGGGAAGGTATACGGGCTTCCTACGAAAACATTCCATCACTAAAGGTGTGGAATGCAAGGAATAGGGACTTCCTCGCAAAGAAAGGAACTTAATAAGGAGAGCCTCTCGGCTATAAATAATGTAGGGTATCTACCAAAGTAACGTGGAGGAATTCATCCGTTGTCAGTCATCAAGTGAATTGCGCGAGCCAAGCCAATCTTCGGACGAGGATGCTGAAAGAATATGGTTGGAGGTTGTTGGCGGTCCAAAATGGGGGAAGGTATACGAGCTTCCTACGAAAAAGTTCCATCACTATAGGTGTGGAATGCAAGGAATAGGGACTTCCTCGCAAGGCAAGGAACTTAATAGGAAGAGCCTCTCGGCTATGCGGGAGACAGTGACAAAGCTTACATCCGAGCTAGAAGGGGCAAAAGAAAGAGAAAGGCTTAGAGATGCTTAATTCTTTGGTATGAAAACTCAGATCAGAACTCTCCTATCTACTGGAGCTTTTTCGTTGCCCCGGTCTCATGAGTCATCGCCAGAGGCTCGACCTCCACGTGATCGTTCCTCCCATCCTCCTCATGATCGTTCCTCCCGTCCTCCCCGTGATCGTTCTTCCCTTCCTCCACAAGACCGTTCTCTATACCGTATTATAGATGAAAGTTCATCAGACGATGATGATGATGTTGTACAAAACACCACTTGACCAATACTTTGATATAATTTGAACTAGACTAATAGAACTAGTTTTGAATTAGATTGAGCAATTTTTAACTTATTGTAATTAGTTTTTGCTTGGTTTTGGATTGTGATGTTCAATTGAACTTTAATTTGTTAGTTTTAAAGTATTAATTTGATGTTTGGTTGTTGTTGTTGGATATTTGGTTGGATTTTTGGTGAATTAGGGGTTTAATGAGGTGAATTGGTGATTATTATATGTGAATTGGGGATTGCGGGAGAATTTTGTAGAAGGGGTTATGACATTATTAGACATGCAATTCCACTTTTACCATACAAAATTGAAGGAGTAATTAGGTGCCTTTTTGTCGTGTGCGATTGTGTGAAGTTTAAAAATTCGGAGGAAGTTAAGCTTCATCTTTATAGGAAGGGGTTTATAGAGAATTGCTTTGTGTGGACTAATCATGGAGAGATCGATGGTAGCCGTGGGATATTTCATAACATGTTTGTTGGTGAAAGTAGTAGAACGGTTGTAAATACAAATCATGATTCTAGCGCGGAAGTGGCTGCAACGTTTTATCATAAAGCTCGCAAGAGATTGCAGATCATTTCTCGGATTCTAGAAAGAAGAACAAGAGGCATGACTGGTGTCTTGAGCATTTATGGAATGATTTATTAAGGCAATGTCTTATCGCGGATATCTTAGAGAGGATCGAAAAAGGAAATAAAGCTCGCCCATCCAAGAATGGAGGCTCCTTACACACTGGGGGTGTTATCAGCCTAGAGACGATAAAAAGAAGACTGATAATTGCTTAAACTATTTTTCTTTTCTATGAATATAAATTCTATTTATTAACTAAATTATTTTTTTCAGGAAAAGAAGCACGAGCATCCATTGAGCCATGATGAGCTATTCAAGGAGACGCATATTGTAAAGAAGAAGAAAGAGGGAGATGGAGATATGTGGGCCTAGGAACGGGCAGAGACTGCATATATAAGCTTTCAATTTTCTTTAAGTGTTATAATTTACTTTTACAATAATTTATAAATAATAGTTTATTTTAAAATAATGTAGGTTCGCTACCAAAGTAATGTGGAGGAATTCATTCGTAGTCATCCATCCGATGAATCGGGCGAGCCAAGCCAACATTTGGACGAGGATGCTGAAAGAATATAGTTGGAGGCTGTTGGCAGTCCAAAATGGGGGAAGGTATACGGGCTAACTACGAAAAATTCCATCACTAAAGGTGTGGAATGCAAGGAATAGGGACTTCCTCGCAAGGCAAGGAACTTAATAAGGAGAGCCTCTCGGCTATAAATAATTTAGGGTTGCTACCAAAGTAACGTGGAGGAATTCATTCGTAGTCAACCATCTGGGGAATCGCGCAAGTCAAGCTAACCTTCGGACGAGGATGCTGAAAGAATAGGGTTGGAGGCTGTTGGCGGTCCAAAATGGGGGAAGGTATTCGGGCTTCCTACGAAAAAGTTCCGTCGCTATAGGTGTGAAATGAAAGGAATAGGGACTTCCTCGCAAGGCAATAAACTTAACAGGGAGAGCCTCTCGGCTATGCGGGAGACAGTGACAAAGCTTACATCCGAGCTAGAAGCGACCAAGGAAAGGGAAAGGCTTAGAGATGCTCAATTCCTTGGTATGCAACCTCAGATCAGAACTCTCCTATATAATGGAGCTTTTTGTTTCCCCGGTCTCATGAGTTATCGCCAGAGGCTCGACCTCCATGTGATCGTTCCTCCCGCCCTCCTCGTGATCGTTCCTCCCGTCCTCCCCGTGATCGTTCCTCCTGTCTTCCCCGTGATCGTTCTTCCCTTCCTCCACAAGACCGTTCTCTATACCATATTATATATGAAAGTTCATCAGACGACACCACTTGACCAATACTTTTATATAATTTGAACTAGACTAATAGAACTAGTTTTGAATTAGATTGAGAAATTTTTAACTTATTATAATTAGATTTTTCTTGGTTTGGGATTGTGATGTTCAATTGAACTTTAATTTGTTAGTTTTAATGTATTAATTTGATGTTTGGTTGTTGTTGTTGGATATTTTGTTGGATTTGTGGTGAATTAGGGGTTTAATGAGGTGAATTTGTGATTATTAGATGTGAATTGGGGATTGCGGGAGAATTTTTTAGAAGGGGTTGATGACTTTATTAGACATAAAATTCCACTTTTATCATACCAAATTGAAGGAGTAATTAGGTGCCTTTGTGTTATGTGCGATTGTGTGAAGTTTAAAAAATCAAAGGAAGTTAAGATTCATCTTTATAGGAAGGTTTTATAGAGAATTACTTTGTGTGGACTAATCATTGAGAGGTCTATGGTAGCCATGTGATATTTCATAACATGGTTATTGATGAAAGTAGTAGAACGGTTGAGAATACAAATCATGATTCTAGCGCGGAAGTGGCTGCAAATTTTTATCATAGAGCTCACAAGAGATTGGCGGATCATTTTCGGATGCTAGAAAGAAGAACAAGAAACATGAATGGTGTATTGAGCATTTATGGAATGATTTGTTAAGGCAATGTGTCACGACCCAAAATCCATTAAGGTCGTGATGGCGTCGGACCCCACTGTCAGGCAACAACACTTAATAATTAATAAAATCTTTATTTTAAAAATCTTGAAGTCATTCCTTTTTCATTTTATAAAATAATAATTAGCGATCTCCCACTGAGTAAACAATAATATCTTTCGCAAATTTAAATAGTGAAAAAAATCCCATAATTATCCCAGAACCCGGGCCACTATCTATGAATGTACCTGTGCAATAAAAATGCACAGCGAGTGTAGCATGAGTAGAAAACAACGTGTACTCAGTATGTATATCGCCTAACCTCGAAGAGGTAGTGATGAGGGGTCGGATTTGACACTTGCTAGAGGTCAATTTTAATAAAATCAACGGTGATACAAAGCATGGATATAATAGGCAATTTTATAAGTAATGAAAGGAAACAACAAGCTCTTTCACATTTAAAATTTAAAATTTTCGCCATTTCAATTGACAATTTATAATTTCCATGCCAGTAAATAGGTATAAATCACAGAAAGTACGCAACAGTTATCATGCGCAAGAAATGTCGAGGATCGAACGGCGCAGACCAACAATAATAAATTGTGCACAGTCGAAGGGTCGAACGGATCGAACCATAGATGCATCTATTACCCCTCTCGCGAATAGATCACGCGGCGCGGTCATATATAAATAATAGAGTTACCCTGCTCGGGAATCATACATGCGACCCAGGTACTCATAAATACAGAAATTCACATAATAAATTCACCTTTTATCAGGAAAACAGTTACTCAAGGAAGTGATAACATTCTCTTTTAATGGACACGAAGATGGTATTTAAATATTTTATGGAAATTCATTTGCCAAGTTCGATAAGGTTTTAAATGTTATAAATTTATTGGTAATGTTACAAGTACGGAAAATAAAACATGTTTTAACGGAAAAACAATTATCCCAGGAAAAATCAATTATCTTTTTAGATGATTAAGGAAAATAAACCTCAACCTTCTGAGGTATTTAGTTACTAATTCGCTAATATTAACAGTCTAATTTCATTAGAAAAATTTCAAGTACAACAACTAAAGCATGCTAGTGGGTCCTAGACTATCCAGACACAAGCATGATAGTAGCTACGCATGGACTCCCGTCACCTCATGCGTACGTAACCCCCAAAAATAGTAGCACATATTCAATTAGTTCACCTATGGGGACAATTCCCCCTCATAAGATTAGAAAGGAGACTTACCTCACTTCGAAGATTCATAACCGGCCTCCAAGCCCTTCCGATGACTCAAATTGATGCACAACGCCCAAAACTATCCAAATATCGGGCAAACCAATGAAAATATACTCTAATACTTACAACAATTCAATTCATATATATTCCTAACTCCAATCGGAAAGTTGACCAAATTACCCCTCGGGCCCACGTGCCCGAATTCCAAATCTTTTCAAAGATAATGATTACCCATAACCTCGCAAATTCAAATATATGATTTTCTCTCAATCCCATGCCCAAATTCATGGTTAATATCAAAAAATACACATTCTGGGTCCTTGTTCAAAAATCCCAAATTTCAACCAATTTCATGTCTAATCTATGTATAATCCAAGTGTTTTAACTCAAAGATGGGAAGAGATCACTTCCTAAATCACCACACCAAATTAAAATGAAGAGAAATGGCCAAGACCTCGGTTGTAAAAATGCACACTGCCTCCAGTCCTTCCGCACCTGCGCTTCCTTCTCAGCATCTATGCCTTTGCAGGTGTGGAAATAGCCTCGCACCTGTGCCCCCAGGCAAGCCAGCCACTCCCGCATACGCGATACCAAAGCCCCACCTGCGACTTTGCACCTGCGGCCAAAGCCTCGCAGGTGCGGTCACACCAGACATTAGCAGCTTCAGCTCCTCCTCAATTTCAAATTTGATCCATTAACCACATGGAATCCACCCGAGGCCCCTGGGACCCCGTCCAATCACACCAACCTGATCCAAAACATAATGCGGACCTGCTCGAGACCTCAGATCACATCAAACAATGCCAAAACCATGAATCGCACTCAAATTCGAGCTTAATGAACTTTAGAATTTCCAACTTCTATATTTGATGCCGAAACCTATCAAATCACGTCCGATTGAACCCAAATTTTGCACACAACTCACATTCAAAATAACGGACCTGCTCCAACTTTCAGAATTGCATTCGACCCCGATATCAAAATTTCCACTTCCGGTCGGATTTCTCACAAACCTTCAAATTTTCTATCTTCAGCCAAATGACTTCAAAATAACCTACGGACCTCCGAATTCGCTTCCGATCACGCTCCCAACTCCAGAATCACCATACGGAAAGATTCCCAGACTCGGAATCCCAAACGAACATCAATATCACTGAAATGCACTTCAACCCAGACTTATGAAATTTCTTCTAAAATGTTGACTTCTACAATATGCGCAGAAACGCTCCCGGGTCATCCAAAACCCGATCCAAACATACGCCCAAGTCCAAAATCATCATACGAACCTGCTGGAACCTTCAAATCTTGATTCTGAGGTCGTTTACTCAAAAATCCAATCTTAGTCGATTCTTCCAACTTAAGGATTCCGAAATGAGAACTTTCTTTCCAATTCGACTCCGAACTTCCCAAAATTAAATTCCTACCACACCTACAAGTCATATCACCTGAAATGGTGCTCATGGCCTCAAACCGTTGAACGACGCGCTAGGGCTCAAAACGATCGGTCGGGTCGTTACATTCTCTCCTACTTAAACATACGTTCGTCCTCGAATGTGCTAAGAACTGCTCCGGAGTTGTCTGAAATCACTGTTTAACAACTTGTGCACCTTATCATGCTACCAACACTCAATTGAGTACATTAGCTTGGTCAAATGCGAAGATATCCTCTTCCATCCATACAATAAGCTCAGAACCCAGTTCCAACACCTGAAATTCTCTGCCAGGCTTGTTTCCATTATATGAAAACCGTATCAACTACCACACGATGTACCAGATCATGACTGGATACCCTTGTTTAATTAGCACCATGCACCGCATAATTCATCACCTAACCACAATGACTTTCCCTGACCTCAATAGCAAAAATTCCACGAACCGGATGCTCCCAATGCACCTCATGACATATATATGGGTCCCGCCATAACGCTTACGATGCCGACACAACGGAGGAGATGTATAGAAATTCACAACCAACTGCAGAGTTAACCAACTAACGAATCTCTCCTCTTGTCCAGAGTCATCACCTTATTACCAACAAAATAATGGTATTTTTCCTTTAATATACTTCACATAATCTCATCGCACTGATCTCTGATCCAATAATCTCGTCTCTCTCAATATGAATTGCTCAGGCAACAAATCACCCCAGACATGACCAACAGTCTCACATGATGCCATAATGTGCCAGTAGGCCACAACTCGAACGTGATACATAAAAAAAACTAATTATGAAAGGAACTACTCAACTCACGCAATTAATATGAACATTCCTCCGAAAAGTAGGAAGCAAAACACAAAAAAAATTAAATATAGGGAACCTTACTCAACATCACACTGTTGCGGCGTTCAACCCGATCCAAACAACATACCCATGGCGGCGTGCCACCCGATCCACACATGTAATTTACATAAGATGATACACACCGAGCTAAATTGCTCATTACCACAAAATATTGAATATCGGTCACAAGCACGTTAAGTGCATAATACCAGCCTGGGGAGACTGATCCATATGCTACAAAATTAAAGAACAATTGAGGTGCAATATATATAATCTGAATCTCAAGAGCTATCCTGCTCACACAACATCATCACTACGCGGAAATCTCAACACATAAGAAATTATCAAGCCGTTTCACAACTCACACGACACAATCATAATATAACATGAAATGGACGGAGATGAACACATCTAATGTTCTAATACCTTTCCATGAAAAGCGCTATACCGAAATGTACACGCCTGACTCATATGGAGCCCATAATCATATTTAAATCCATCCACAACCATCGAGTCTACCTTGCTGGCACCGAACTAGGCTAATAGCTTTATCTGGGTCCATGTTAACCCACTTCCTCTCACAATACGCAATAACAACCATCATAGCCGGGACAAACACCCCACAATCCACCACCAAATGAACCGAACGCCTTCCAGGCATAAATTCTCAAATAAGCAATATTACACTTCTTTATACTCAGTCCAAATCTTCAATTCATTAAGTGACTACATGTCACACTCATACGATCATTCTGTGGTCACGCTCCCACGATCTTCCACACAAGGTATCAAGTCTGCACATCCACCACTGGCCACACTAACTCTGTAAAACAAATCAAGAACCCATAACTAGGATGCAAAACCTCTTTCACCAAACACCGATCTCAGGTGACACTAAAGACAACATCAGCTTACTCTAAAAATTCAAATCCCTTTTTCTTGCTCATCCGAGCTCATGACATCCTTGTCAACACCGAACCGCAACCTCGATCCTTAATTCCAGTTACATACTTCTTACCGCACCTAACATGCCAATATGAGATAGCACAAGAATTCCATCATAACTTCTGAACCACTAATAGGGTGAATACTTCATCATATAGAAACCTTTTATCTACCTCAATTCAAGAGAACCACCACAACTCACGAGTGAATTCCCACAATCACAATACATGCAAATCCTTAAGTAGTAGTCTATACCACCATAACTCTTTTGGGGTCCGCCCACCCATGACAGGCCATAGTGTTTGAATGCTTCTAAATAAAATCTATCACGGCGACCGACAAGCCTCGCACATACCATCACAAATCGCATGCATAACTTAATCACGCTGAAGGAACTGATCACTGTCGTACATGTGTCATTTCAACCATGGCTATCCAATCTATTTTCTTCCAATTTATCATTTACTTGACTTAGAAGTAACGATAGCCTCATCCAAACATTGTGAACTCAAATCCGCCCTCCTCTTGAGCGACCTTATATCACGAGACCACATCGTCTCCAAACCCATGAATCGTCTCATGCCCTCTTTACTCGTGCATTCACATCTTCGACCGATATACCCATCATGGAAATCTTCCTACAAGTCCGGAGCCTATTTCTTTCATTCCTCCAATACCATACTACAAGCGAAAATATCATGGAACATTCTGGGCTTCCTATCACAATATGTTGCAAGGCCCGATCCTTAGCCATACTGCGGACATGAAACCCTTAAGCACCGCGTTCTTATTTTTCGAATTCATTAGGACCACTATTGAGAGTCACCCACTCTGACTTGGCCCGAATACAATAAACTCCAAGGCTCTTCTAGCACACGAACACCCCTTTCAATGACGCATGTGACTGAGTCACCACCCTTATAACTCGCCTATTCATTAAGCATGAATTCTAAATCCTCCAAAGCCTAATCATGGTCCAATAGGGCCAACTTTTGCAACATTTATCAAATCCCATGCGCAATTACCATTATACTCCTTCCCCCTTAGCTACAATAACTTTCCAACACACCGATAATCCGCAACCCCATGAGAAGATAATCTTCCAACCCAATCATAGGCAGTGGGACTCTCCCACTTAGCCCGAAGCTACTCCTTGCACCACTCTAGACCCCACCAAAATTCTTTCTTCATTGCTGATATGATCTTGCTCAAGCAACCCGTCAAATTATTCTAAATTCTCCTGTCAGCATTCCATGAATACCCTAATTCTCTAGCATCACTCACATATTCGTCCTCCCACTGAATAGCCACTAGAATTCCTCGCAGAAACTTGCCAACCACACGACCGCTAACCTGCTCACAGGAGACAACCCACCTGTGGAAATTACCAATTGACACCTTCCAACGACGCTGTACTGCACAATATCTACGGCATCAATGCCTTGTCCTATGCCTGTCTTCATTTACCAACCTTACCAGTCCGTCCGCTCCTCATGGACATCTACTAAAAGCGCGACAACATCTTCCAATTCATCGTTATATTGCATCCTTCTTCATCCCGAACAACTTCTCTCTGTTGTATACAACCTTCCACCGAAATAGCCAATATTTCAATCTAAGTCTGTGGACCCCGTCATCGTCCACTAAAATTCCCAATTCACTCCAAACTTCCACTCAAGAGGTGTATCTATCTTACCACAGAACTCATATGCTACGTTGCCACTCTCCCACTTTGGTTAAACTCGCTCCTGCAAGAAACTACCTCACCTCCTTTTGTTACACCTGGCCTTTTAGAAATTTAACCATCACCTAACACTTCCCACGTGTCCTTCCTTATCCCTTGCTTCCCAGCCGTTGCCTTAGGCCAATAACTATCTTTGTAGCACTTAAACCAGCAGATCACCACAACTTCGAACCCTTCCGAAGATCATCTTTCTTGAGCCGCCTTTATTAGAAATACTTATTCAATACTGAACCACCGCACACCACGACCTCTGACAACCACTTCTTCAATATTACTTCACAACACTCTGACCGAACGCAACTAAAGAAACTATAACACTGGCGAACTTAACATATTCTATCCGATCAAAGACAACGATACCACATCAAAGATGAAAGTTCCACCTTACTTGAAAACACCAAGTCTTATTACTTTATCAACCCAAACTTGAACATTTATAGTTCAATTACCTTTCCTTCACCGGAACTAAAATATTGAAATCTCAAAATCACGCTCTGAGAAGACCTCCTCCCAAATCATTCATTGTCCCAACACATGGGCAAGCTTCCCATCACCACATCAATACCGTGCGGTGACCAATCATAAGCACCATAACCACCTGAGCATAGCCTCAAGGCCCTCAGAAACACAGCTACTGAGCTAAAACAACATATTCTCCCTCCGCAGAGCGACGACAATAGACCCAATCAACTACGCATGGGAAAAACATCACGTACCATGTCTGTAGTACCATTACCATTCCTCAAATTCCCGATTTATAGCAAGCGCTTCGCGATGCGTAATATTATGTAAGAAGAAATGTAGGCATAAGCCTTAAAGGGAATCAAACCGTACGATGAGGAATCAAGAAGGGAAGTACTCCTAACAGTCGTGTAGCCTCTCGAAGATAAGTACAGACGTCTCCGTACCGATCCACAAGACTCTACTAGACTTGCTCATGACTGGTGAAACCTAAGGGAACCTAGTGCTCTGATACCACGTTGTCACGACCCAATATCCATTAAGGTCGTGATGGCGCGAGACCCCACTATCACGCAAGCCAACACTTAATAATTAATAAAATCTTTATTTTAAAATCTTGAAAGTCATTCCTTTTTCATTTTCTTAAATAATAATTAGTGATCTTCCACTGAGTAAACAATAATATCTTTAGCAAATTTAAATAGTGAATGAATTCCATAATTATCCCAGAACCCGGCGTCACAAGTACATGAGCAAATTTTCTAAGAATTATACATGCACTACAATACTTGTCCAGAATACAAACTGGACAAGGAATTTTAAATAAATACAATAGATCTGAGGAAGACTCTGCCGGCTGCGGGTCCTCTCCGGATGGTGCAGCTTGTCTAAGTCTCCAATTCAGTCACGTCACTACGTCAAGCAGGGCCGCTATCTATGAATGTACCTGTGCAATAAAAATGCACAACAAGTGTAGCATGAGTACGAAAACAACGTGTACTAAGTAAGTATCTCGCCTAACCTCGAAGAGGTAGTGACGAGAGGTCGGATTTGACACATGCTAGAGGTCAATTTTTATAAAATCAAGGGTGACAGAATGCATGGATATCATAGGCAATTTAATAAGTAATGAAAGGAAAAATCAACTTCTTTCACATTTAAAATTTTAAATCTTCTCCATTTCAATTGACAATTTATAATTTCCAGGCCAGTAAACAGTTATAAATCACAGAAAGTATGCAGCAATTATCATGCGCAAGAAATGCCGAGGGTCGAACGGTGCGGACCAACAATAATAAATTGTGCATTGTCGAAGGGTTGAAAGACTCGAACCATAGATGCATCTATTACCCCGCTCGCGAATCGATCAAGCGACGTGGTCATATATAAATAATAGAGTTACCCTGCTCGCGAATCATATATGCGACTCAGGTACTCATAAATACAGATATTCACACAACAAATTCACCTTTTATCAGGAAAACAGATACTCAAGGAAGTGATAAAATTCTCTTTTAACGGACACGAAGATGGTATTTAAATATTTTCTGGAAATTCATTTGCCAAGTTAGATAAGGTTTTAAATGTTATAAATTTTTCGGTAAAGTTACAGGTACGGCAAATAAAACATGCTTTATCGAGAAAACAGTTATCCCAGGAAAAATCAATTCTCTTTCTAGATGATTAAGGAAAATAAACTTCAACCTTCTTAGGTATTTAGTTACAAATTCACTAATATTAACAGTCTAATTTTATTAGCAAAACTTCAAGTACAACAAGTAAAGCATGCTAGTGGGTCCTAGACTACCTAGACACAAGCATGATAGTAGCTACACACGGACTCCCGGCATCTCGTGCATACGTAACCCCCACAAATAGTAGCACATATTTGATTAGTTCACCTATGGGGACAATTCCCCCTCACAAGGTTAGAAAAGAGACTTACCTCGCTCCGAAGATCCATAACCGGCCTCCAAGCCCTTCCAATGACTCAAATTGATGTACAACGCCAAAAACTATCCAAATAACGGGCAAACCAATGAAAATATTATCTAATACTTATAACAATTCAATTCGTATAAATTCCTAACTCCGATTGGAAAGTTGACCAAATTATCCCTTGGGCCCACGTGCCCGGATTCCGAAACTTTAGAAAGATAATGATTACCCATAACCTCGCATACTCAAATATATGATTTTCTCTCAATCCCAGGCCCAATTCATGATTAAAAACGAAAAATACACATTCTAGGTCTTTGTTCAAAAATCCCAAATTTCCACCAATTTCATGTCTAATCTATGTATAATCCAAGTGTTTTAACTCAAAGATGGGAAGAAATCACTTACCTAAAGTTGCTTGATGAAGATCCTCCCTTGAAGCTCCAAAAAATCGCCACACCAAATTAAAATGAAGAGAAATGTCCAAGACCTCGGTTATAAAAATGCACACTGCCTCCAGTCCTTACGCACCTGCGGTCACCTCGCCTGCACTTGCGTGCCTGCAGGTGCACCCAAATATCCGCACCTGCGGTTTCCTCCTTCCCAGCCGGGCTCCGCACCTGCGCTTCCTTCTCCGCATCTGCGTCTTCGCAGGAGCGGAAATAGCCTTGCACCTGCCCCACCCCCAAGCCAAGCTAGCCACTCCCGCATCTGCGACACCAAAGAAACACCTGCAGCTCCGCACCTGCGTCCAAAGCCTTGCAGGTGCGGTCACACCAGACACTAGCAGCTTCAGGTCCTCCTCAACTTCAAATTTGATATGTTAACCACCCGTAATCCACCCGAGGCTGCAGGGACACCGTCCAGTCACACCAACCTGTTCCAAAACATAATTGTTTCAAACAATGCCAAAACCATGAATCGTACTCAAATTCGAGTTTAACGAACTTTAGAATTTCCAACTTCTATATTCGATGATGAAACCTATCAAATCATGTCTGATTGACCCCAAATTTGGCACACAATTCACATTCAACATTACGGACTTTCTTCAACTTTCAGAATCGCATTCCGACCCTGATATCAAAATTTCCACTGCCGGTCGAATTTCTCACAAACCTTCAAATTTTCTATCTTTAGCCAAATGACTTCAAAATAACCTACGGACCTCCGAATTTACTTCCGATCGCGCTCCCAACTCCAGAATCGCCATACGGAGTTATTCCCAGACTCGAAATCCCAAACGGACATCAATATCACTAAAATGCACTTCAACCTAGACTTATGAAATTTCTTTTAAAATGCTGACTTCTACAATATGCGCAGAAACGCTCCCGGGTCAACTAAAACCCGATCCAAACATACGCCCAAGTCCAAAATCATCATACGAACCTGCTGAAACCTTCAAATCCTCATTTTGAGGTTGTTTACTCAAAAATCCAATCTTAGTCGATTCTTCCAACTTAAGGCTTCCGAAATGACAACTTTCTTTTGCAATTCGACTCTGAACTTCCCAAAATTCAATTCTGACCACACCTATAAGTCATATCACCTAAAATGAAGCTGCTCATGGCCTCAAACCTCTTAACAGCGTGCTAGGGCTCAAAACGACCGGTCGGATCGTTACACAATGGCTTACCGCATATTTTTTAGAGAGGATCGAAAAAGGAAATAAAGCTCGCCTATTCGAGAATGGAGGCTCCTTGCACACTAAGGTGTTATCATCCTAGAGAAAATAAAAAGAAGAATCGTAATTCCTTAAATTATTTTACTTTTCTAAGAATATCAATTCTATTTATTAACAAAATTAATTTGTTTTCAGGAAAAAAATTGAGGGCGTCCAATGATCCATGATGAACTATTCAAGGAGACGCATATTGTAAAGAAGAAGAAAGAGGAGGATTGAGATAGGTGGGCCGAGGAACGGGCAGAGACTGTATATATAAGCTTTCAATTTTCTTTTAGTGTTATAATTTACTTTTATAAAAAAATTTAAATAATAATTTAATTTAAAATAATGTAGGGTCGCTACCAAAGTAATATGGAGGAATTCATTAGTAGTCAGCCATCTGGTGAACCGGGTGAGCCAAGCCAACCTTCGGACGAGCATGCTAAAAGAATATAGTTGGAGGCTGTTGGCGGTCCAAAATGGGGGAAGGTATACGGGCTTCCTACGAAAAAATTCCATCACTAAAGGTGTGGAATGCAAGGAGTATGGACTTTCTCGCAAGGCAAGGAACGTAATAAGGAGAGCCTCTCGGCTATAAATAATGTAGCGTCGCTACCAAAGTAATGTGGAGGAATTCATTCGTAGTCAGCCATCTGGTGAATCGTACGAGCCAAGCCAACCTTCGGACGAGGATGCTGAAAGAATATGGTTGGAGGCTTTTGGGTAGTCCAAAACGGGGGAAGATATATGGGCTTCCTACAAAAACGTTCCATCGCTATAGGTGTTGAATGCAAGGAATAGGGACTTCCTCGCAACGCAAGGAACTTAATAAGGAGAGCCTCTCGGCTGTGCGGGAGACAATGACAAAGCTTACATCCAAGCTAGAAGCGTCTAAGGAAAGAGAAAGGCTTAGAGATGCTCAATTCCTTGGTATGCAAGCTCAGATAAAAAATCTCCTATCTACTGGAGATTTTTCGTTGCCCTGGTCTCATGGGTCATCGCCAGAGGCTCGACCTCCACTATATCGTTCCTCCCGTCCTCCTTGTGATCGTTCCTCCCGTCCTCCCCGTGATCGTTCTTTCCTTCCTCCACAAGATTGTTCTCTATACCATCTTATAGATGAAAGTTCATCAGACGGTGATGATGATGTTGTACAAAACACCACTTGACCATTACTTTAATATAATTTGAACTAGACTAATAGAACTAGTTTTTAATTAGATTGAGCAATTTTTAACTTATTGTAATTAGTTTTTGCTTTGTTTTGGATTATGATGTTCAATTGAACTTTAATTTGTTAGTTTTAAAGTATTAATTTGATGTTTGGTTGTTGCTGTTGTTGGATATTTTGTTGGATTTGTGGTGAATTAGGCGTTTAATGAGGTGAATTGGTGATTATTAGATGTAAATTGGGGATAATGGTATATATTTTTTATTTGGTAGGTGCATTTTATGTCAAAACTAAACCCAGAAAATGACCAACTTTGGTAGGTAAATAATATTAATAAATTAAACTACACATTACCGACTACTGTTGGTTTGTTAATGTACAATGAATTCTCATAATTCGACATTACCGACAACTTTGGTCGTTTCTCTTCCTGCATTGTTCAGTTTACCGACCATCGTTGGTCGGAGTTATTAAATTTTAATTATGTAAAATATATATATATTTTACATTACTGACCAAAATTGATCGGTTTTTTTAAATTTTAATAATTTATAAAAAGATAAATTTTTCAATACCGACCAAAGTTGGTCGGTATAAAAAATTAATATATTTAATACACTGACATATTTTGGTCGGTAAAATTAAATTAATAAAATAATATTCCGACCAATTTTGGTCGATGAACCAAGTACATTGTCAGATGGTCGTTTAAAGCATACCGGCCAATTTTGATTGATAATTTCTGACCAACTTTGGTCGGTATGCCTTTCCACCCTTTCAAATACCGTCCACACATAAATGGTCGCGTTTTGGACGGTTATTGGCCTTTACCGATCAACTTTCGTTGTTTTTTTTTTTGACTGTTTTGCCCGAATTTTTAGTAGTGACATTAGACCAAGAGTGAATGCAATTATTAAACAAATAGTTTTATTTCAGCAAATAAAGATTTTTCATTCTTTGAAGGTCACACTTAGTTTGGTAGGATTTCCCAATGCATATTGACACTTTTGTACTATTCAAAGTGCAGGCCTAATTAACTTGATAGATGCTAGTGACCTATTTCTCTACTTGTTGGTTTATTTATCTGTATTTAACAACTTCTACCATCTCAACTTTCGGGGATACACATACCTCATATTTGTGTTACTATGAAGCATCTACGGTTCTGCACCACTTAACCGAGAATACGCGCTCTTTTTTTAGATTTTAACCAAGAAAGATGCCAAAAAAAAAACCTGGTCACACAGAGTTCGGGAAGGGTTTATCTTGACATAAATATTAGTGATTGATTCTACAGTTCGAATCTGTGAATTATAGATCATACATAAACAACTTTACTGTTGCTAAAAACTCTCTTCCTGAAAGAGGCAAAGGGAAATATAGAAGGGGTTACTCCATTTGTCTTGTTAGCTGCATGAGGCATGCCTTTCAACAAGTATAAGGAAGGGGGAGCATGTTGCATTCCCTCTGCCGTAGCTGATCTAAGAGAACATACATATAGGTCATTATCCGATCTGTCCGTCCTAAGATGACGAGCGAGCACTTTTATAATTTGAAATGATCAGGATCATTTTATCATAGAAATTTATACTCCATAAATATCTTGGAGATATATTTATTGTGCTTTATAAGATTGATCACACGAGTATTTAAAATAGTAGATGAAGGTGGTATCTCTTAAAGGACATTTGTTTTTAGTTTATATGCAAAAGATCTGAAAATGAAATACTCCTACAAGAAATCTTTAGATGGTTATTTCTTCTATTTAGATTATACTAAGTCAAGTTAAACCTTTTTCTTTTCCTTCATGAAATGTAAAGGATAATACTCGTATAAGTTTCTTTTACTTTTGTGAAAAGAGCAGCGAAATAAATTAAAATGTGAATACGTCGGCAAGTTGCAGAAATTCAGTGTAGGTGTATATGGTCGAAATCGGGCATATCCGATTTCATAAGCAGGGAAATTGCCTCGAGGATAAGCTCGTAATAGATCAGGCTCGAGCTCCAAGATAGAACATCGGGCCTGGAGACCGAAGTGCTCATTGAGATCGAGGCCAACCACAATCGAGACCAAGCAGGACTGACCTCGAGTAAGGCATAATAACGGAATGACGAGATATCGGTAACCGGTTGAAAATCACGGTGGAGATCCCGGAGAAGTTCGAATCAAAGCGGTTATTAATGTCAATCATGGGATTTATTTCCATTATTAGAATTGTACCTTATTTAGGATTCCTCTATTATATAAGGAGGAATCTCATTCATTTGTAACCATCATTATTCACTGAAAAGAATATACACATACGCTGATCTCTATTTCACTTACTATTCATTACTGTTTGTTCCATTCCTTATTGTTCTTATTATACAACTTCGAGACCATCTCGAATCGAGGTCGAAACATTAATACAATACTGGTTTGATTTATTTTCTTGTCCAGTTCACGTACTTACTTCATTGTTTATTAATTGGTATTGAATTAAATCACGTATCCTTAAAACCACAATATAAGTTTAATTGTAACTCGATTTTTAGGGTAAACAGTTTGGTGCCCACCGTGGGGCTAAGTATAATAGTGATTGTTCAGTACTGATTCTAATAAAACACGCCATTTTACGCTTGTTCTTGTCAAGCTTTTGCTTTCAGATTAAAAATGTCAAACTCACAAAACGCATCCACACACGGTGATAATGGCCTCGGATTACACGGGAAGAACGAAAATGTGATTGCTCCCGGAGTCGAGGTGCCACAGGCCAATCTCGGGGGAGCACCGTTGCCAACCCGGTTGATGTCAGTTAGCATGTTTCTCTAAAGGCGGACCTAGGCACGAATCTCGATGGGAGTATACGCAGAGAAGGTCGATCTGGTGGCCAAGAAACGTAGGGCAGAGGAGACGAAGGAGTCAGTCTCCAAATGATATTAGAAATTCTTCAGGCTCAACAAGCCGCTATTGCTCAGTTACAAAATTAACATAGAGCTCTGAATAAGGTCGAGCTGGAAATTACTCACTGTACCGAGCCAGTATAGGAAAAGTCGAATTGTAACACATCGGGGACTGATCCTACAGTAATAAAAATGCTTGAGGATCTCACCAAAAGAATTGAATTATGGGAGAAGAAAATCGAAGCTAACGATAAAAAAGTGGAGACATACAACACCCGAGTTGATAAGATACTGGGGGCTCCGCCCATTTGAAAGGGATGGATTCGAAGAAGTTTGTACAAAATCCGTTTCCTCCCAGTGCGGCTCCGAAGCCTATTCCGAAGAAGTTTCGTATGCCATACATACCTAAATATAATGGTACCACTGATCCAAACCAATATGTTACTTCCTATACATGCTCCATCAAGGGTAATGATTTGGAAGATGATGAAATCGAATCTGTATTGTTTAAAAAGTTCGGAGAGACCCTTTCAAAGGGATCAATGATTTTGTATAACAAACTGACACCAAATTCCTTCGATTCATTTGCCATGTTAGCATATTATTTCATAGAGGTGCACACCAGGGCCATAAAAGGTCACAATCATCGCATTCATATGATCGTCGATGGGGCCGACGTCCCACAGGGGACCATATTCAAACACACTAAGGTATCAACCATTAGGGAGAAACGAACCCTAGATTATGTGCCTAAAGGCACCTTATCATTCAACGACGAAGAAGCAGAAGGCATTTCGCAGCCCCACAACAACGCTCAGGTAATTTTTATATTATTAAATAAAGGTCAAGTTAAGCGTTTTATAGTGGATCAAGGTAGCTCGGCAAACAGCATCCGATCAAGGGTCTTGGAACAGCTCGACCTACAGGATCAAATTGTGCCTGCAACTTGAGTCTTCAACAGCTTCAATATGGCCAGTGAAACAACTAAAGAGGAAATTATCCTACAGGAGAACGTGGCTGGAACCATTCAAGATACCAAGTTCCACGTAATCGAGGGCGACATGAGCTACAATGCTCGGCTCGGAAGGCCTTGGATCCACACCATGAGGGCAGTCCCCTCGACTCTCCACCAGATGATGAAATTCCCAACGCCGGACGGTGTAAAAACAATATACGGGGAGCAATATGTTGCAAAGGAAATATTCGCAGTCGATGAGGTAACATCGATATCGACGTTATCAACCTTGGAAAAGTCGAGCATCAAAGCTAAACAGGAAGCCAAATAGTAATCACTGCCACCCGCCTCGACCGAATCAGGCAAGCAGGAGATAGAAGAAGAAGAAGAAGAGGAGGATTTTCTGACCCCTCAAACTTTTGTTGTTCCCGAATATTCTAACGCCACCAAATCAACGATCGAAGAGCTTGAATAGGTTATACTGATCGAATACCTGCCCGAGCGAAAGGTATACCTGGGAACGGGATTAACCCTCGAACGTAGGAAAAATCTTATTCAATTCTTATTGATATCATAATTGTTTGGCTTCGTCCCATTTATACATGACAGGGATCCCACCGGAGATAACAATGCATCAACTAAACCTGCACCCTAAGTTTAGACCGGTGAAACAAAAGAGGAGACCACAGTCCATGGTGAAGCATGTATTCACAAGGATGAGGTAACCAAACTTCTCAATATAGGGTCCATTCGGGAGCTAAAATACCTAGAATGATTAGCCAATTTAGTTGTAGTCCCTAAAAAGGGAACAAACTTAGAATGTGCGTAGACTATAAGGACTTAAATAAAGCATGTCCCAAAGATTCTTTTCCACTGCCTAACATCGATCGCATGATCGACGCCACGACCGGCCACGAGATCCTTACTTTTATCGACGCCTACTCCGGGTACAATCAAATCCAAATGATCCCGAAAGACCAAGAAAAGACTTCATTTATCACCCAAGTACGAAACATACTGTTATAATGTAATGCCCTTCGGGCTAAAAAATGCGGGAGCTACTTACCAACGCCTAGTAAGTAAAATGTTCGAAGAACAAATAGGTAAGTCAATGGAAGTCTATATTGATGACATGCTAGTTAAGTCCCTGCGCACAAAGGACCATTTAGCTCATTTGCAGAAAACGTTCGAGATTTTGAGGAGATATAACATGAAGCTCAATCCCGATAAATGTGCTTTCGGGGTCGGTTCGGGAAAGTTCCTTGGCTTCATGGTGTTGAATCGGGGGATCGAGATCAACCTCGATAAAATCAAGTCCATCGAAGACATCACCATCGTGGACAGTGTAAAAGCCGTACAGAGGCTATCTGGACAGATAGCTGCCTTAGGCCGATTCATCTCGAGGTCATCGGATTGAAGCCACAAATTTTTCTCTCTACTCAAAAAGAAGAAATATTTTGCCTGGACCCTGGAATTCCAACAAGAATTAGATGAATTAAAGCGATACCTATCGAGCCCACCATTGCTTCACACTCCGAAGACAGATGAGAAACTTTACTTGTACTTGGCACTATCTGAAATTGCGGTAAGTGGTGTCCTGGTTTGAGAAGATCAAGGTACATAATTCCCTGTTTATTACATAAGTCGACATTTAGGAGAAGCAGAAACTAGATATACACACTTAAAGAAATTGGCATTTGCACTGATAAGCACTTCTAGAAAGTTAAAATCATACTTTTAGTGTCACCCTGTATGTGTAATAACCACTTACCCACTTCGTAATATTTTGCACAAGCCCGAACTGTCGGGTCGATTGGCCAAATGGGTCGTTGAACTCAGTGGGTACGATATCGAATATCAACCCCGAATGTCCATAAAATCTCAAATTTTAGCGAACTTCGTGGCCGATTTTACACCAACCCTCGTACACAGTCGAAAAGGAACTCTTGTTAAAATCGGGTACATCATCGAGGATATAGACCCTTTTCACAGACGACACTTTCACATGTGAAGGGGTAGGGCTACACATCATTTTGAAGCCGCCTATGGGTAACACTATTAGGCGATCTATTAAGACTTCTAAGTTGACTAACAATGAGGCCGAGTATGAGGCCATGATTGCGGTCTCGAGCAAGCTAAAATCTTGGGAGAAGAAGTCATTGAAGCTAAGTGTGACTCTTTACTGGTGGTTAACCAAGTAAACAAAACCTTCGAAGTTCGAGAGGATAGAATGCAAAGATATTTGGACAAGTTGCAGGTAACTTTGCACCGTTTCAAGGAATGGACTTTACAGCATGTACCTCGAGAAAAACATACTGAGGCCGATGCGCTTGCAAATTTGGGGTAATCGGTCGAGGAGGATGAGATCAGCTCGGGGACTGTCTTTCAACTCTAGAGGTCCGTGATCGAGAAAGGTCATGCTGATATAAATTCTACAAGCTTAAGTTGGGATTGGAGGAATAAATATATTGGATACTTCAAAAACAAAAAGCTCCCATCGGACCTAACGAGTCGAGGGCCCTACGAACCAAAGTTGTTCGGTTCACATTGGCCGAAGATGGAACATTATACAGGAGAACATTCGACGGACCATTGGAAGTATGTTTGGGACCAGGGGACACCGATTATGTTCTACGAGAGGTCCAAGAAGGCACTTTTGGGAACCACTCCGGCGCCAAATCACTAATTCACAAAGTCATTAGAGCGGGATACTACTGGGATATCATGGAAAAAAACTCGAAGGAGTTTGCTAGAAAAGGTGATAAGTGTCAAAGGTTTGCACCGATGATCTACCAGCTCGGAGAACAACTTCATTCGGTCCTATCCCCATGGCCATTCATGAAATGAGGGATGGACATCATCGGCCCTCTTCCGTCGGCCCAGGTAAAGTTAAGTTCATTTTATTTATGACTGACTATTTATCTAAATGGGTTGAAGCACAGGCTTTCAGGAAAGTCATATAGAAGGAGGTTATACACTTCATCTGGGATCACATTTTGTGTCGATTCGGGATACCCGCTGAAATAGTGTGCGACAATGGAAAAAAATTTATCGGTAGTAAAGTAACGAAATTCCTCGAAGACCATAAAATAAAAAGGATATCGTCAACATGGTACCATCCTAGTGGGAAAGGATAGGCTGAATCGACGAACAAGACTATCATCCAAACCTAAAGAAAAGGTTGAACGACACTAAAGGAAAATGGAGAGAAATTCAACCTGAAGTCCTTTGGGCATATCGAACAACATCGAAGTCCAGTACAAGGGCAACTCCGTTTTCCCTAATATATGGCTCCGAGGCCTTGATCCCAGTCGAAGTCGGGTAACCTAGTGCCAGCTTTCGACATATAATAGAAGAATCAAATCACGAGGCTATGAATACTAGCCTCGAGTTACTGGATGAAAAATGAGAAGTTGCACTCGTTTGAATGGTTGAAAAAAGCAACAAATTGAAAGATACTACAGTAGGAGAATCAACCTTCGCCACTTCAGAGTCGGGGACTTAGTTCTAAGGGAAGTCACCATCAACACTCGAGATCTTAATGAAGGAAAGCTCAGCACGAATTGGGAAGGACCCTACCAAGTCTTCGACATAGTCGGAAAAGGGTCTTATAAGCTCGGAACGATGGACATCGAACCACTGCCAAACAATTGGAACATATCACTTCCCAAATGATATTATTGCTAAGGTATGACTTCTTCCCTTCTTTTATTTATATATTCGAAAAGTACACGTTGCACTCTTTTCCCCTTAGATCGGTTTTAATCCCGAATGGGTTTTTCCAACAAGGTTTTTAACGAGGTAAATATTATGTGCTACCTAAGGACAATTCAACAGTATCCAAGGCTTCTTTACAATCAACCTCGAACGCTGGGAGGCATCACCCTCGGAGATTATATTTTCGAGGAAAGTACTTTGTGTTAAAGGGTCTCGATAGGAAAACTTTGTAATGGGCCAAATGATCGAATGAGCCGTGTCCATATAGATTAGTCGAGCCCAAATGGAAAAACATGTACACATGTATAAATTATTCAAAGAAGCATTCTTTCGATATAAAATATCTTGTGTCTCAAAGAAAATTTTCTAATATACAAGCTCCATACTTGTGATTTTATGATAAATGGCTCAAGGGCCAAGTGCAAATATGGCTTGAACACTGGGGGACTGCCGTCGACGATCGACGTATTTGAATCGTATGAACTCGAATTCATAAGACCTTAAAGAGGAACCCTCGATCTATAGGCCAAGGCCATCATTCTCGGGGACTAACACTTCGAACATGTTCGAAGTGTTATTAGGAAATAAGCCCAAGAGGCATGCCCAAAGGATATGGCCAAATTAACGCGGTTCGGAGACGTCTGAATCCCGCAATAAAAAATAGGCCTGAATTTTTGAAAAACCAGTTAAAAAAAAGGCTACCCTCGGCAAATAACCAAACGGTCTTTAATAAAATCAGCCCTAGAAAAACCCTAGGAGGTATCGAATTATCTTAACACAAACGTGCTAAGGCACAAAAAGCAAAGGGGTTTCAATCGACATCGAACCCTAAAAAAACCTAATGGGTAAAAAAAATACATACTAATGCATAATGAAATTTTTACTAAGTCTTTTAAGCCGAAAGAGGGAAATAATAACCATCTTTTAGAGGCCATATCGGCCTAATCTAAAGAGCCTACAGGGCCAATACACTTAGAGTTCGAGATTTTATTCTTACTCAATTCGAACCTAAGGGTCTCCACTATTCCGAGCTCAAATGAACTTGACTCAAATGTAGCTCGAAGATTCATCATTATTTTATATAAAACCTTAAGGGGTCTGATACTGTAAGTTTGAAACTTACTCGAACTCAGTTATAAAAATAGTGCAATTATGGCTTCGATCAAGCCATTCGATATCAAAATCTCAAACATATTATTATGTTCGGGGACTCGCCCTTACTTAACTAAAAAAACTAAGGGTTTGTTTTACTCTAAGTTCGAGCTAATGCCACTCGATTATTGATGTTGCAGCAACGAAGTTTTCACAAGGCAAAGACACAAAACGTGTTTGAACATAAAAACTAAGAAGGCATTCAAACAAAATTTTACTTTATATATTTATGAAGAAGAATATGTACAAGAGACCGATAAAGGTCTTACAAAAAGAAATAAAAAGAAACTAAGTCCTAATTACGGCCAGGGTAGACCCTTCATTAGTAGCAGCTTCTCCTTCGGGCCACTCGTCGGATCCGCCTCGACTGCCTTCTTCATCATCATCTTCATCATGGGAGGAGGCAAGCAGCCTGGCATCGGCTTTGAGTGCCTTGGCTTCGGTTATCTCATCAGAGAGGTCAAACCCTCAAGCATGGATTTCTTCGAGGGTCTCGCTCAGTGATTGGCACTTCGCCAAGTCATTACTCCATCGCTCTCGATCGGAAGCCTCTCTTAGCTGGGTTTGAGCAGCCTCAGCATCGGCCAGGTACATGGCGATGGACTTGTCAGCCTTGATCTTTGTCTTCTCGACCTCCACCTTGGCCTCAGCAAGCCCGACTTCAAGCTCATCAATCCTTTTGGCTTGGGTCGAGCTTTTTTCTTTAATGCTCCGAAGTTGAACCTCAGCCGATGACATTTTGGTCGAGGTAGCCTCTTTTTACGCAATAAAGTGGTCCATATTCTCCTTCCACCGATCAAAATTGGCTCTGAATTGATTAACTTCTCCCCGAAGCAGCTCGATCCTTTCAACATTTTGCTACAATTGAGATATTGAAGTGTTAGCCTCCACTGTTGAGGCGATTCTGTACATTTTCAAAAGGATGGTTACCTGCTTATCTAGCTCGGCCTCTTCCTTACGACCCTTTGTCAAATCCTCTTGAAGGTCCTTTAGAGCTTCATCCTTTTGGCCGCAAAGAAGCTTCAGAGCGTTCCTCTCCTCTGAGACTTTCTAGAGCTCGATTTCACACTAGATAAGGTCGTCTCAAGACTTCGCGAAGGCCTACACAAAAAAGGAAAATGCAAGTCAGACTTAAAGAAAAAAGAATAAGAAAAGGAATTGCAGTAACTAATGCTTACCCGAGATAGGAGACGTTGAGCCTCTTCAAAGAAAATGGATGCGTCGCTGAGACCGGAGGCATCATCGACCACAGTGAAGCAATACCAAAAGGGATCTCCTACACTAGAGACTCCACTTATGTCGGGGGTCTTCATCTCCCGAGCCTCTATTATTGCCTTCTCAGACAAAGTTGGCAGAGAAGGCAAGTGACATGTTGTCATGGCCCCAAGAAAATCACTCTAGGCGCTCTGATCGACTTTCAGAGTTTCAGAACCGGCCCCGTCCGATGTATTTGTAGATGGTCTAGAGATGATCTTGACCTCAGGCGATTCGAGATCCTCACCCGAACATTTTTTGGAAGCCTTCTCATCAAGAGGCTTGATTTCAGCAGTCGCCGTCAACACAGAAGGTTTGGCGACCTCGACGGCCTTCCTGGGTTGGGCCGTTAGGGCCCAAGCGCTTTCTTCCTCCTCTTCTTCTACTTTGTCTCTTAGGCTTCATACCGATTCCACCATGAGAGCAATCACCTTCCTTTAAGCTTAGTAATAAATGAAGTACAGAAAGTATTTTCAAATACAAAGAAGGAGATTCTTACCATGGTTCTTTGCCTTCAATCTTCCCTTCACGAAATCACGCCATGCGCACTCGGCGTGGGAGGAAGTCAAGGCTAACTTGCGAACCCAATCTACGAGGTCGGGGACCTCATGAGGCATCCAAGCAGCTGCTGCATAAAAAATAAGAACGTTAGACAAAACTAAAGCGGGTATAAAAAATAATGTTTGATACATCACTTACGTTCGGGGTTCCACTCCTCGGGGAATAGCATCTTCTCCTTCGGGATAATGTCACAAGTCCTCACCCGAATGAATTGGCTCATCCAAGCCCGATCCTTATCATCGTCGATGCTTGCAAGTAAGGCCTTCGTTGCTCGACATTAGAGCTTGATCAGTGTCACGCCCCGAGCCTGGGGCTCGGGGCGAGACCGGCACCCAGTGCCTTACCTATCCTTGTGTATCATTTGCGACTAAGAGACTCTGAACATGTAATGTCATACTTTGACCATGGGCCGCATTACAAGATAATGTGCGATGCAAAATATAAAATTGAATAGAGACTAACCCTGACTAATGTCAACATAAAGTTGGGCCTGCAAGGCCGTCATAATTACTACAATTGACAAGCTAACAAAATATACGTACAGGGCCTACAAGCCCAACATACTGCACTAACTGACAGCGTATGTTTACAAGCCTCTACTGATAGATATACTGTGATCGGAGTAGGGCCCCAACCTACCCATAACCTATCTATATATATACACGAGATGTACAAAAAACTTATAGACCCGGTAACTCCGTAGGACGGGAAGCCTACCGATAAAGCTGAAACTGGGGCAACAACTATTGAGAAGGTATACCTGTCTGTCTGTCTGAACCTGCACGCATGAAATGCAGCGCGCCCAGAAAGGGATGCCAGTACGAAGTAATGTACCGAGTATGTAAGGAAGTATACAGAAAACTAAAACTGAACTGATAACCTGAACATATGTTTACCTGCTGATACTGACTCAATCCTCTCAATCTATTAAGTAAATTAGTTGTCCGGCCCTAGAAGGCTTGGTATATATATATATAACTACTCTACCATAGCAGGCTCACTCATAGCGCTTGGCCATACTAGGCTCTGTATCTCAGCCAACTGGGCTCACTCATAGGCGCTCGACCACATGAGGCTCGGTATATAACTTGCCATCTGATCAAAGGTTGTCCAATAGGGGCCTGCCCATTGATTATAGCTCGATGGTAATGAAAATACTGTAGTACTGTATATATAAATTCTCTTTTCTCTTGACCGTTATAAAAAAATACTCAATGAATATGAAGTCCCGATAAAGAGAATACTGTAACTTACAAAACTAGAGAAATATACATAAATTTCGGGATACAAAGTTTTCTTTATGCCTCGTTATCAAACTCGTGTAATTAAGAGACCATGCCAAAATGAAAGAAGGGCTTATCCTTAACATACTGGAGTACGGAAAACTTCATATAATATTCTTGAAGATTGCATTGTACTCTTTTGTAACCGCAAAATTTTACGTTGCTACGATTCTAACAATTTTCTTTAGAAACCTTTGTGGATTGAATTTAGAACCCCAAAATCGGATTGAATTTTGCTTCTGCTCTTGAAGTCTTGAACAAATCAAGCTTCTGTTCTTTGAAGTTTTTGGAACCAATTAAGCGTCTGCTCTTCGAAGCCTTTTGAGCTATCAAAATGGAGTATGTCTCTTGCTTTAGGATTTTTGATGTTTTTGGTTCTTCTTTTGTCCAAATGGAAAATGTAACAAGACTTATAACAAGTATTGTTTTGTTAAATTCCAATTTAACCTTAGGTAGCCACCTAGGCATAAATGACTAAGAGTAATTAATAGTCTTGTGGCTTTGTGCCACGTTTTTGGGGGGTGTAATTTATTATTTTTTATCCACTTATTAGTTAACTGGGTAATGTCCCGTTACCCGGTAATTAACCAATTACCCGCATAATTTAAAAAAATTGCCTCAAATTACTTAAAATTCTACTTATTTTTAATATACTTTATATATACTTTATACATTATAATACCGTGGTCATATGGTACCTTGCATGGTACTAATTCATAATTATCGGGTATTATCGCTCGACTCGGATTTTATCCCAAATTGGCCGCTTTTAACGAAACTCGTTTTCTTTAATTCGTGTACCTTTATCCTTCATGACACTTACTTCTCGCTTGTTATAAATAGCGTAAATACGTTAATCTCAAGATAATCTCATCCCCGAGTCTACGTTGCTTAACTGAAAATGAAACTTTTAACGTACAAAAACGGGAGATGTAAACATCCTTCCCCCTTAGAAACATTCGTCCTCGAATGTTCAATTTCCCGGGATATATATAACTTTCGGCAGGGTCGCCCTTGTATCAACACTACTACCAACTCTCTCTGTAGAATCTTTATAATCCAACGCCACACAGGACGACAATCATCAATGACGACAATGGCCTCACACGACCAATGGCAATAACTAACACCAGAATCCGTACACATACCTTGAGATTATGACGTCTCAGTCGGATCCTTCTCTAGAGGAGGAAATAAGTAGGGATATCTAGACTTCATGTCTTCCTCGGCCTCCCAAGTCATTTCTTCCACATTGTTGTTCCTCCAAAGTACTTTCACGGAGGCTACCTCCTTATTCCGTAGCTTGCGGATTTGTCGGTCTAAGACAGCAACCGGAATTTCCTCATATGAAAATTCCTCTGTAATCTGTGCATCATCCATGGGCATCACTAGGGTAGGATCGCCAATGCACTTTCATAACATAGATACGTGCAAAACCGGATGAACAGATTCCAATTCCAAGGGCAATTCTAACTCCTAAGCTACTTGGCCCACTCTCCGAATTATCCTATAAGATCCAATATACCGTGGGCTAAGTTTGCCTTTCTTGCCAAACCTCATCACACCTTTCATAGGTGACACCTTTAAGAATACCCAGTCATTAACCCTGAACTCTAAATCTCGTTGCCGCACGTCAAAATATGACTTCTGACTATTTTGAGCGGCCAACAGTCGCTCCCGGATAAGATTTACTTTTTCTATGGACTGCTGAATCAGATCTGACCCATGTAACCCAGATTCTCCAACATCAAACCACCCTATAAGATATCTTCACATGCGCCCATACAGAGCCTCGTACGGAGCCATCTCGATACTGGAGTGATAACTGTTATTATATGCAAACTCAATGAGAGGTAGATGCGCATCCTAACTTCTTTTAAAATCCAGCACACACGCTTATAACATATCCTCGAGCATCTGAATTGTGCGCTTGACTTGTCCATCATTTTGTGGATGAAAAGTTGTGCTGAGATTCACCTGAGTCCCCAGACGTTTATGAAATAACCTCCAAAAATTTGCTGTAAACTGGGTCCCATGGTCAGATATAATAGATATTGGCACTCCGTGAAGTCGCATTATCACCTTAATATATAATTTTGCATAATCTTCTATTGTATCTGTAGATCTGACCGATAGGAAATGAGCTGATTTCGTGAGCCTATCGACTATCGCCCATATGGAATCGAACTTACGATGAGAACGAGGTAAACCTGTGATAAAGTCCATGTTTATCGCCTCCCATTTCCATGTCGGTATCTCTATAGTCTGCATTAGCTCTTCACCTGCTGGCAACTAGGGCATTGAGCGACATACTCAGCAATGTTCCTCTTCATATCGTTCCACCAATACACATCCTTAATGTCACGATACATCTTCGTCAACCCAGGGTGAATGGAATACCATGAATAATGTGCCTCTGACATAATCATGTCTCGTAGCACTGCTACATCTGGAAAACACAAATGACCCTTGTATCTGAGAACCCCATCTCATTTGAGTTCTAACAACGGCTTCTTCTGTTGTGGAACCGGATCTCTCAACTCGACTAACTCTGGTTCCTCGTACTGTCCTTTACTTCAGCTATGAGAGATGATTTTGCAGTATTGTGGAGTACAACTCCTCCATTGCCAAAGTCTACTAACCGAACCCCCAAACAAGCCAATTGATGAATATCTCTACTTAATTGTCTTTTCTCGACCTCTACATGTGCTAAGCTACCCATAGATTGGCGATTTAAGGAATCTTCTACAACATTAGCTTTCCTTGGATGGTAGAGAATGTTAACATCATAATCTTTTAATAACTCAAGCCATCGCCTATGTCGCAAATTCAACTCTTTTTTCTTGAAGATATATTGCAGGCTTTTATGATCTGTGAACACATCAACATGAACACCATATAAATAATCCCGCCATATCTTAAGTGCATGGATAACCGCAGCTAATTCGAGGTCGTGGGTCGGATAATTCTGCTCATGCATCATTAACTACCTCGAAGCATACACAATTACTTTCCCATTTTACATCAGAACACATCCTAACCCAACACTTGAGGCATCACAATACATGGCATAACCATCTGGACCCTCTGGAAGTGCTAGAACTGGCGCTGAGGTCACCTATTCTTAAGCTCTTGGAAACTCTGCTTACAGGACTCTGTCCACTGAAACTTTCTGCGTCAGCTTCATTAATGGTGGTGAAAGAGAAGAAAAACCCTCTACAAACCTCAGGTAGTATCCTGTTAAGCCTAGAAAACTAAAAATCTCTGTCGGAGAGGTAGGTCTAGGCCAGGATTTCACAGCCTCAAGCTTTTGAGTGTCTACCTTTATACCTCCGTCGGATACAATGTTCCGCAAGAATGCTATAGACTTCAACCAGAACTCACACTTAGAAAAATTAGCATACAATTTATTATCACGAAGGGCTTGGAGTACCACTCGCAGGTGGTCCACCTTCTCATCTTCTGAATGTGAATAAACCAGAATATCATCAATAAAGACTATCAGGAATAGATCTAATGGCTGGAATAGGCTATTCATCAAGTCCATAAATACGGCAGGTGCGTACGTCAACCCGAAGGAACAAGGAAATCGAAGTAGCATATCAGGTCCTGAAGGTTGTCTTGGGAATATCTTTCTCCCGAACACTGACCTGGTGGTACCCCGACCTCAAATATATCTTTGGAAAGCATCTAGCTCCTTGTAAATGATGAAACAAGTCGTCTATCATTGGAAGTGGATACTTATTCTTAATAGTTACCTTGTTCAGTTGCCTATAATTGATACACATCATTAGCGAGCCGTCTTTCTTCCGTACAAACAATACTGGTGTACCCTAAGGTGAGGTATTGGGTCTGATGAAACCTTTCTCCAGTAAACCCTTTAATTGCTCCTTCAATTCCTTTAATTCAGCAGGTGCCATTATAACGGAGGGTGGATATTGGTTGCGTTCCCAGAAGCAAATCGATGCCAAAGTTCATCTGGAAATACATCTGCATACTCTTTGACTACTGGAATAGACTGAAGTGTAGGTATCTCAGCATCTGCATTTGCATCTTTAACTCGCACAATATGATAAATGCACCCTTTTTTGATCATTTTTCTCGCCTTCAGATAGGAGATAAATCTACCTCTAGGTGTCGCTATATTACCTATCCATTCAAGAACTGGCTCACCCAGAAAATGAAATTTGGTTGTCTTTGCTCGACAATCAACTGTGGCATAACAAGCTGCCAACCAGCCCATGCTAATGATAGCATCAAAATTCAACATCTCTAGCTCGACTAAGTCGGCTGAGGTCTACGACCACAAACTGTTACCGTACAACCTCAGTAAACCCGTTTAGCGATAATCGATTCTTCGACCGGTGTAGATACTACAAAAGGATCACTTAGTATTTCAGGCACTATACCGAATTTCCTCGCGACAAATGGGGTAATACATGATAAAGTAGATCTTGGGTCTATCAAGGCATAAACATCGTGAGAACAAATGGTCAACATACATGTCACAACATTTGGTGAGGAATCTTGGTCATGTCGACCAGCTAGCGCAAAGGTACGATCCTGGTTACCACCTGAACTGGACTCTCTACCTCTGCCTCGATCTCTACCAGTTCAATACTGAGACTCGCGCCTTGAAGGATGCACGAACATAGCTGATCCTCTTGCTGAATTCGCTAGTTACACTATTCCCCCAAAATCTCTATTTGGGAAATCTCGCATCATATGCCCCGGACGTCCACATGTATAGCAAGTATCGGAACAGGCACGGCGTTGGCCCAAATGTCCTCTACCGCAGATGGCACACCGTGGCGGAAATGGCCATGTCTACCTTAAACCCCGTTATCGATGCAAAATTGACGTCTGGTAGATCTCACCTGGTCCTGATTAAGTATAACAGTCGTACCTGTAACCCAGTGACTGAGGTCGTTCGAAGTACTAGGGCCTATAACTACCCTAAGACTGCTCCTGAGATCTGGCAAATCTCATCCTCTTCCGCTGCCCTAACTCAGTCCTCTCCGCACCCTGCTGCCGACGCCTACCCCTTTCTATATTCAGGGAAAATTACTGAATCTGGGAGATATCCGTACTATCCTGTAATGCAGCGGCGGCACATGCCTCGGTCAACTCTGGGGCCAACCCTGCTATAAACCTGTGGATTCTATCCCGCACAGTAGAAACTATGGATGGTGCATATCTGGCCAATGAGTCAAAACGGAGACTATACTCTCGAAGACTAATATTGCCCTGCTTGAGGTCTAGAAACAGATCGAGTCGGGCCTGTCGGATCTCTCGCGGTAAGTACTGGTCAAGAAATGCATTTGAAAAATTTTCCCAAATAACTGGAGGTGCATCACGTCCCTGGACCTTTCCGAACCCTCGTACCAAAGGATGGCTATATCTCGGAGTCGAAAAGCTGCTAACTCAGCTGCCTCTTTCTCCGTGGCATGCATAACCCGAAAGATCATGTGAAGCTAGTCTATGAAATCCTGCGGGTCCTCCCTCAGATATGTCCCCGTGAACTCTAGAGGACTCAATGAAATAAACTCTCGAACCCTTGAACTCCCAGATCCCTCAGATGGTCCTGTCTTAGCGGATTCCCTAGCATGTTGTTGAGTAGCTACCAAGTATGCCAACAAATGCACCGCACTTATAAAGTCCTGATTTGATGGAAGCGGAGGGGGAACTAGATGTGTGGTCTCCCTAGGAATCTCCTCAAGTGGCGCAGGAGCCGGTAATTGCTGGGTAGGGGTCTCTCCTTGGGACTCCAATTGGGCCCTATATACTGGGGGTACCCTGCTCGTCAACTCACTTACTGATGTTCCTCTCCTCTGGCAATCCGTAATCTTCCTAGTTACATTCATCTGTTCATGCAAACGTCAACATGTAAGTTTAACTCAAATTTCCTATAACTCATTGCTACAACACGATTTAGATTTGAAAGAAGAGTAACCAACTACTAAATGCCCTGTAGTCCCCTGCTTAAATAATGTGGTGCAGCACACATCTATAAACAAGACCCTACTAGACACGACTTGTAGACTCTCTAGGACAGAACTGCTCTGATACCACTTTTGTCATGCCCTGAGCCTGGGTGCGAGACCGGCACCCAGTGCCTTACCTATCCTTGCGTATCACTTGCGACTAACAGACTCTAAACATGTAATGTCAAACTTTGGCCATGGTCCACATTACAAGATAATGTGTGATACAGAATATAAAATTGAATAGAGACTAACAATGACTAATGTCAACATAAAGCTGGGTCGGCAAGGCCGTCATAATTACTACAACTGACAAGCCAACAAAATATACGTACATGGCCTACAAGCCCAACATACTGCACTGACCGACAAGATATGTCTGCAAGCCTCTACTGATAGATATTCTATGATCAGAACAGGGCCCCGACCTACCGATAACCTATCTACATATATACACGAGATGTACACAAAACTTCTAGACCCGGGGAGCTTACCGATAAAGCTGAACTCGGGCAACACCTACTGAGGAGGTCTACACGTCTATCTGTCTGAACCTGCACGCATAAAATGTAGCGCCCCTAGAAAGGGACTCCAATACGAAGTAATGTACGCAGTATGTAAGGTAGTATACAGAAAATTGAAACTGAAGTGATAACCTGAACATATGCTTACTTGTTGTTACTGACTCAATCCTCTCAATATAATAAGTGAAATAGTTGTCCAGCCCTATAAGGCTCGATATATATATATATATATATAACTGCTCTGCCATAGTAGGCTCGCTCATAGGCGCTCAGCCATACTAGACTTTGTATCTCGGCCAACTAGGCTCTCTCATAGGCGCTGGGCCACGGTAGGCTCGGTATATAACTTACCATATGATCTGAGGATGACCAATAGGGGAGTGCCCATCAATTATAGCTCGATGGTAGTGAAAATACTGTAATATTGTATACTTAAATTCTCTGCTCTCTTGACCGGAAAAATAAATACTCAATGAATATGAAGTCCCGATAAAAGAGAATATTGTAACTTACAAAACTAGAGAAATATACATAAATTCCAGGATATGAATTTTTCTTTATGCCTCGTTATCAAACTCATGTAATTACGAGACCATGTCAAAATGAAAGAAGGTCTTAGCCTTAACATACCTGCAGTAGGGAAAACTCCGTATAATATTCTTGAAGATTGCACAGTACTCTTTTGTAACCGCAAAATTTTACGTTGCTACGATTCTAACAATTTTCTTTAGAAACCTTCGTGGATTGAATTTAGAACCCCCGAAATCGAATTGAATTTTGCTTCTATTCTTGAAGTCTTGAACGAATCAATCTTCCGCTCTTTGAAGTTTTTGGAACCAATTAAGCTTCTGATCTTTGAAGCCTTTTGAACTAGAAAGATAGAGTATGTCTCTTGCTTTAGGATATTTGACGTTTTTGGTTCTTCTTTTGTCGAAATGGAAAATGTAACAAGACTTATAACAAGTCTTGTTTTGTTAAATTCTAATTTAACCTTAGGGGATACCTAGGCATAAATGACTAAGTGTCATTCTTAGTCTTGTGGCTCTGTGCCACGTTTTTGGGGGTGTAATTTATTATTTTTTATCCACTTATTAGTTAACTGGGTAATGTTTCGTTACCCGGTAATTAACAATTTACCCGCATAATTTAAAAAAAATTCCTCAAATTACTTAAAATTCTACTTATTTTTAATATACTTTATATATAATTTATACATTATACTACCGTGGTCATATGGTACCTTGCATGGTACTAGTTCATAATTATCGGGTATTATCGCTCGACTCGAATTTTATCCCAAATTGGCCACTTTTAACGAAACTTGTTTTCTTTAATTCGTGTACCCTTTATCCTTCATGGCACTTACTTCTCGCTTATTATAAATAGCGTAAATATATTAATCTCAAGATAATCTCATCCCCGAGTCTACGTGGATTAACTGAAGATGAAACTTTTAACGTACAAAAATGCGAGATGTAACATTAGTCCTCGGTAAGTTCGAAGTTGGTACAACCACATTAGGTGGCTAAGGGTGGACTCCAGCCCCTCGGCCTTGATGGAGAAAAACCGCAGCATAATCACAATGCTCCAGAGCGAAGGGTGAACTTGGCCGATGGTGACCCGATATCTCTTGTAAAAATCGATGATCACTGGGTCGAGGGGACCCATTGTTAAGGGTTAAGCGTAAACACTTTAAAACCCCTCCACATGAGTAGTGATGCTTTCCTCAGGAGTAGGGATTTGTACCACGACCTCGGGACCCCAGTTACAGTCCCTTTTCGTGGCCTCAATCTAGCTCATCGTTATGGAGCACATGTACCTCAACGCATGCTCACATCGGCCTGGGACCGATAAAGGGTTCTCAATCTTGAAAGCGGACGTTAAAGTGCACGGGCCAGGAACATACTCTTAAGGAAGGAGTTCCACCGGTGTTTTGTCACTGACCGGTCGGGAAGAAGAGCAGGAAGCTTTCTCCTTTTTGGTACGATTTTTGAGGTTTTCGCCATTGATTCAGATAAAGAAGAGCGAAAGAAGATGAAACTAGATGGTTTTGATGCTAACAGGGTTGGCTAAACAGACGGCGAAATAGAGGAGATGGAGATAGTTAGAAGACTTGGAAGTTAAATGAAAGCAAAGTAAATTTTTGATTCAAAGGAGCGTGTATTTATAGATTCACGGCAACAGTTTGGTAGCGCTAGTGGCGGATCACCCACTGACAGGAATTAGTGATTTGGGGAACTGTACCGACGGGATGTTTTGGTCACGTCCATCGCTTACATCATGAGGATGACATCATAATCGAGGTTTTGAAAAAATCGATGCTCAAATCGTTTCTTATCTTTTTACTCTAAGAAATGCGGGGACTATCTATATACGGTCGAAATCGGGCATATCCGATTACATAGGCAGGGGAATTTCCTCGAGGATAAGCTCTTAATAGATCAAGCTCAAGATCGAAGAGAGAACATCGGGCCTGGAGACCGAAGTGCTCGTTAAGATCGAGGCCAGCAAAAATCGAAATCAAGCATGACTGACCTCGAGTAAGGCATAATAACGGAATAGCGAGATATCGGTGACCGGTCGAAAATCATGGAGGAGAACCCGGAGCAAATCGAATCAAAGAGGTTATTGATGCCAATCATGGGATTTATTTCCATTATTAGGATTGTACCTTATTTTAGGATTCCTCTATTATATAAGGAGGAATCCCATTCATTTGTAACCATCATTATTCACTGAAAAGAATATACATATGCGCTGCTCTCTATTTCACTTACTTTTCATCATTGTTTGTTCCATTCCTTACTATTCTTATTATACAACCTCGAGACCATCTCGAATTGAGGTCGAAACATTGCTACAATACTGGTTTGATTTATTTTATTGTCCAGTTCATATACTTACTTCATTATTTATCAATTGATATTGAATTAAATCATCTATCCTTAAAACAATAATATAAATTTAATTGTTACTCGATTTTTAGGATAAACAGTAGGTTAGGCCGTTAGCAATAATCGATATGGGTTACCAGCTTGCTGACATGAGTGGCTTTACATTATTATAACATAGTAGAATCTACCTTCTTATTCTTTAATTATTAGTTGCTTTATCTGATTCCAAGCTAAACTAATTATGTAAACAGTAACTAGTGACCACCACCATTAGCCTAGGCTATTGTTTTGTTCATATGAAAGTAATGATTTGGGGATACTAACTCATTTAATGTTTTCTTAAATAGTGGAACCTTGTTTACCGTGAAAATGGTAGTTACTATTATATTTGATTGTGTTTCTAAAAATATGTGATCTATTTTAATACCAGTTGTTTAGGCAGTAGATGCTGAGTATGAAGCGAGAAAAATGAAATAAGAGCGAAAAGAACTAGATTACGCAAACCCGACATCGAAGAGGCCAGTCTCAAGGGTATCTGGGTAGGCCTCGAGGTTGAGCTTGAGAAGCTTGACTAGGGACTATCGATAATTATGAAACAGTGTTATGGGCCTTAAGAATGGTCTATTTATGATCAATAACAAGTAATAAGTGAGGAACGATAAATGAAACACAATGAATGGAAGTAGTAAATCAATGGAACGATTGTAGAGATTGTTTAAGTTAGAGAGTAGAGAATGTTGTTGTTCTTGTATATTGAATATCATCCCCTCCACAAAAAGACAATGGCCCCGTTTATATATGAGGGGGAATCCCAACATAGTACATGCGTAATTATTACAAAGAGATACGGCTGGTATAGCTATTTAAATGTGAAGAGCTATGGATGGTACAACCATTTAATGCCACGGTACGGGCTTGTAGTATCTTTTGTACTTTGTCAACTTTAACCATGTGCTCCTTGGGAATTTACCGCTTGTTCATATTGACCCTTGATTTGTACTGCCTCGAGGTTAAGGACCCTTGATGTGCCCCTCGATGCCGAGCTCGGTCCTTCGAACCTTCATTTTCATCAAAGTGGCCGTGAAATCGAGCTCTCCGATTTTAGCCGTGTACAGATAGTCCCCGCATTTCTTAGAATGAAGAGATAAGAAATGATTTTGATCTTTTTCCACTTCGACACTCCTATTATGATGTCAGTCCCTTCAGAGCATTAAGTGATGTGACACAAAAAGCTGCGCAGAGGTCACTGTCAACACAATTCTCGAGAAGCCCTTCAACCGTCACAAGTTCGACTTTCCCGCTTCAAGCTTGCCCAAAGGGCCCTTATAAATACTACAATCACTTGCCTTTTCATAGTTTTGCATCTTCCTCTTCATACCTTTAAATTTCAACTATGTGTTATCTCTTCTTATCTTCTGCCTGCTCACATTTTTCCCATCTTCCAACTTTAAAACTCGATAGCTACCATGGCAAAGACTTCAAAAACGGTTCCACAAAAGGAAGGAGCTTCTTCTACATCACGCCCGTCTAAGGGAAAATCAAAAACCCCTCCTACCATCGAGCAATGCATCCCCGACCCTTTCGACACCATTTCTGATTTTACAATAGAAAACCCCCATCTACACCGGGCCGCTTCGAGCCCATGTCCCGATACTTAAGTGTAGTATCGGATATTGAGAGGGTGAAACTTGACTGCCGCTGGGGTGAAGCAGACCGAGTAGAGATCCCTACGGATGATGAAATCATAGTCACGCACAAGGCTGGCTTTCTCAGCGTATACACATACCCCTTCACCTTAGGCCCCGTCGATTATTCTTCTCCACTAGTTGACCCGGTGATTCTTGATTTTTGCCACCAATACCGAGTGACACTCGGTCGGATCTATCCTTCGTTCTGGAGGATTGTATATATGTTTCATAATATTACCAATATGGTCGAGGGAATGACCTTCACCCTCGACCAATTGATCAGATTATATAGCCCTCGACTCTTCCATGGAGGCATTATTAAATTACATCGTCGATCCACCAAGGCTTTCCTCGCCTACATCGATGAGGATAGAGATCGGGGGTGGATGAGCTGATTCATCAGAATCAGAACCTCGGACATCATCCCTGTTGACAGAATGCCATTCTCGGAGGAGTGGAATATGAAACATAAGTACCTTTGAATCTAGCATGCTTTTATGTCTCTCTCTTTTTCGACTGATTTTCTTTTAATTGTGCATCCATTATTTTGTTCTCTGTTGCGGTTCAGGATCTTCTGGGGTGGATCAAGCGTTTAGACTCTTCTTTCCCATACAACGAACGCGTATGGCGTGAGCGGGCCAAAACACGATGGCAGGCCAAGAACCATGGTATGACCTTGTGAGAACTTTTGATGATGATGCCTTTTGACATGATATATTTGTGCAGGCCTTAGTGAAGGCGTGTTGATGAGGACGCCCCCACCTGGTGAGGAAGAGGCCCCGAAAGCCACCAAAGATAGGAAATAGAAGAAAGAGGCATCGGCGGGGTCCCCAAAATCAAAAAAGCCAAGGACTCGGAGGCCTAAGATCTATGCCACTTCTTGTCTTTGACGGTCGCTGAGAGACTGCGGACCGAGGAGGAGAGCGACGATGCCTGCCCTTTGTTACATAGGGCAAATCGAAGCATTGAGGCTTCAAGGGCTGTTGAGCGGTCACCTGCTGAGCTTGAGGCGGTCGATGCGGACCCGCCGTTTGTAGAGGAGACCCTCGAGGAGGGTTTGGGCGTAGTCCCTAAAACGCTCATCGGACATAGCACAGTCCGTGCTGAGTAGCTCGGGGGGCTCGCTACGGAAGGTTTTCGAGGTAGGGAAGAAACCTCTATGGAGGCCGACATCGCTGGTGGTCTTCATTTGGTCCCATCATTCTCTCCAGGGGAGATACAGGATGCTCAAGTTAGGGGTGTCCCCAGTCCAGAGACCTCTTGTGGAGAGGATGACGCATTCAGAGATTACTTCAAGGGGGTAGACAAGGAGACCGATGTTGCTGCCCCAGTTGCCCTCGAAGAAGCCGAGAGACTCCAAAAGTAGGTGACGTTTGAGAACAATATACTTATTCTCGTTTTCTGATTTCCCTTCTCTGTGTTGCAGTCAAGAAGCTATATGACCAGGCCTTCTCCAAGTTGCAAGATGAGTTAACTCATCGTGGAGAGGAGCTTGAGAAGCTTATGGCGGGGTCGGTTGAGCTCGAGGCTTTGTGCGCTCCAAGGGAGGAGGAACTGACCGACATTCGGGCAAGCTTGGAGAGAGTAATTCGGGAGAGGTTAGATCTCTCCGAGCAG
The DNA here is from genome assembly GCA_005239505.1 of Nicotiana paniculata. Classification (NCBI taxonomy): domain Eukaryota; kingdom Viridiplantae; phylum Streptophyta; class Magnoliopsida; order Solanales; family Solanaceae; genus Nicotiana; species Nicotiana paniculata. The sequence continues at coordinate 101,397 of ML366292.1, read as the reverse complement.
GTATGCTGGTACCCACATTCTCACCTTTTAATTGTAACTCTTGGTGCTGATTGACTTGCTTTCTGCTTCTTAATTTTTGCACAAGGACGCCCTGGTGGAGCAGCTTCGAGAAAAGGTTGCGGCCAAGGACGCCGAAGTCATGGAGGTTGCTCGACGGAATGATGTCACTACTTCGGAGAGGGAGATGCTTCGGGGGAAGCTATCCTCGGCCCAAGATCTTCTTCGAGGTTCTCAGGAGGAGGCTGTTGCACTATTTGCGACCAAGGCCGAGGCCAGTGAATATGTCTCTTCGTACAAGAGGGATTCCGCTGCTGCAAACAACCGGTCAAGGGAGATATGTGAGAAGGCCGAGATGAAGCTGACTCAGGCAGTTGCCTATGCTCGTGCACAAGCCAAGAGACAGGCCCTCAAGGAAGTGAGCGCCAAAGGTGCCGATCTCTCTTCCGAGATCGAAGAGGCCAGGGCCCTGGAGGAGCAATTGACAATGTCGAGTACATCGGACGAGGGCTCCAAAAGCGGCTCGGACAGCGGTGGAGGCATAGAGTAGTTTTTCTTCAGTTTTTGCTTTTCCTTCCTTTTGTATATGGGACCCTTCGGGGGAACTTTAGTATAGAAAAATTTTGTAAATATATTTTTTGGAAATAGAACATCTTTTGTCATATTTTGCATAAAATTAGTTCTGTAACCTTTTTCCCCACGATATGACTTTTATGCTTCGATTCTTTTCTTCCTCAGAACTCGTACTTGCAATAGGATATTTCCTAGAGATCGGGCACCTTCTCAAGGCTAGGTCGGCCTGCGCTTTGATTCCTCGAACCCCCTATGACGGTATCATTCATGTGACGTAACCGTGAAGTGACTGAGGTGGCCCCACCGGTACACTTCCCCAAATGCTATAATGACTTGTCAAAAATTGAATGGTCTTTAAGCCAGTTGGTTGGACACCTTTCGTTCTATAAATATTCTTGCTTCTCCTTCATTCTAACTCTTGCCCATTTGCAAAAACCTCAGCTTTTCTTTCAACTTTCTCACTCCGTTTCCATTTTTACAAAAACAGGTTCTGCTCCTTCCTTTTTACCTCTGCTTTGAGTAGCTATGGTTGCTGTACCTGAATCTGTTCACCAGGAAGAGGGAAATTCTTCCTCTGCCCCTAGCCTGGCCGGTGGTACGCCGCCGGCGTATGGTGAGTTGACCTCATACTACTTCATTCCGAAAAAGGACTTTGCTTTAGAGAAACCATACGATGCCCCAGGTGATCGAGAGCATGCCTCGAGGTTCGTTCAGTCAATAGAAGAAAACCACCTCGAGGTTGTGAGGAGAGACTGTGGCTGGGGAAAAAATGTGGTGCTGCAGATACCTTCTCGAGAAAAGAATTTCATGACTCAAGTAGAGGGATTCCTGACCGTGTACACGTATCCGTTTACATTAGGCCCCCTCGACCTACTCGTGCTTGAGTTTTGTAAAATTTACCGAGTCACCCTGGCGTAGATTCACCCGTCCTTTATGCGGATAGTGCTGATGATGAGGTATTTTACTGAAAAGGCTGAGCTTGAATTTTCCCTTAGCCACCTCATTAGGTTATATCGGCCTCAGCATTGTCGAGGCCTGATTATGTTTTGACGTCAGTCCACGAGGCCTTTTATTGTTAGCAATGACGAGGACTGAAATGGGGGATGGATGAGTTTGTTTGTTCAGGTGAGGATCGTCGACATCATTCCAGCAAAGTTCCTGTCTTTCCTGAAAAATGGAACTTCAAACATAAGCACTACGTCGCGCCTTAGTGTCTTTTGTTCTCATCAACTTATAAGAGTGTTTCTTTTTCTCTAATTCAGCGGTCCCGTGGATGCCCGGGGAGGTCCCCGATCTTGCGGACTGGACTTGGAAGTTGGCAGCTTCCTCGAGATATAATGAGCGCAAGTGGCGTGATCTCTCAATGGGCAGATGGGAACCAAAGCACCATGGTATGAGTCGTGTGGTATCCCTTTTGATGAATGTTTCCTTTTGTGTGTACTAACTCTGATGCCACAGGTGTTGGTAGGTTTTCCGAAATGAGGCCGTGCCCCTTCAAGGAGAGGGAAAGCCCGAGGGAGGACAATACTCGAAAAAGATCCTCTATAGATGAGGACATTCTTAATGAGGTGGGGCCTTCTCGGAGGCATAAAGGAGATGTTGTTGTTGAGAAGATCTTTATATACATCGGCCATTCTGCAGACGTCGGCTCCCCTGGCGATGATGATTCTTTGTCTACGGCTCGGGCCGGGGGCCCTTCCGAGGTTTCCGGTTCTGCCCGGCCTGGGACTTCTAATTTCGAAGAAGAGGTTCCCCGGGAGAGAGAAAGCAGGATCCCTCCACCATCGTCTGCTTCTGCCCTCGAAGGTACTTCGAGGGATGCTCGGGACCAGGGGCCGCCCGGGCCAATTGAGGTTTCGAGTGAGCATACCCCTATTGAGAGCGATTCAACTGAGGCCCATGGTTTCAAGCCGGTAGATGCATGTTCAACTTTTACGGAGGTCCAGCAGCTCTGTTCCGACGTGAGTTCTGATCGGCCTTGCTGGTTTTTTAGCTAGGAATCTTCATTCTTTGAACTGAGGTTTTTCTTTTCAAGGTGTTTTACAAACTAAAGGCCGAACTGCTTCGTTGAAAGGCCCGATTGCGGGAAGCTTCCAGTAAGAAAATATCTCTCAAGCTTCTTTGCAACGAGAAGACAAGAGAGTTGATACATCTTCGGGTGGAGATGTATCGGAGCCGGACTTGTGAACGCAAACTCGAGCATCAGGTAATCATTACCCTGAATGGGTATGTGCCTCCTTTCTCGCTTTTGGGAACTAACGCTTTAAAACCTAAGGCCTTCGAGCTGGGGGGTGCTTCGACTCCTTTCAATCGAATACCTACACTCAGGTTGGCGCAAACTATGAAAGAAAAGGGGATAGGGTTGTACCTTAGCTGCGATGGCGCTCGAGCCTTGATACGCTTTCGTTATCAGTTCTGAGGACGCAGCACGGTCCTTTCTTTGTTCCTACGAGGATGTAGCTCTTGATTGTTACTTGGTTGTTTGCTTTTTTTTTTTTTTGGCTCCTTCGATGTAGAAGGTGTTGGTGCCACATCGTGAACTACGAACATTTCTTTTGATGTGTGCTGCTCTCCGTATACTATTTTTACTCCATCCTTCATAGGAAATTTCATCATTTCATGAAGGGTTGACGGTACCGCCCTCGTATTGTGGATCCATGGCCTTCCAAGAAATGTGTTGTACCTCATGCCACCTTCTATGACATGAAACTTGGTCTCCTGAATTGTTCCGGCCACGTTTACCGGGAGGGTGATTTCCCCTTTCGTTGTTTCGCTTGCCATGTTGAACCCATTGAGGACTCGAGAGGCGCGTATGATTTGGTCGAGCAACCTGAGTTGCTCTACCACCCTCGACCAAATTATATTGGCCGAGCTACCTGGATCCACAAGCACACGTTTAATTTGAAATTTATTGAAAAGAAAAGAAATTACCAATGTGTCATTGTGAGGTTAAGACAAGGTCTTGATGTCCTCTTCGCTGAACGAAAGGGCGTCTTCAGGTACGTAGCTCCGAGTTCACTTTTCCCTGGTGATGGATATTTTTGTTTGCTTAAAAATGGGTCCCTGAGGGACGTCGACTCCACCAATGATCATGTGGATGACATGTTGTGGTTCTTCTATTTCATTTTTCTTATTTGCCTCTATTGAAGCTTTCTGTAATCTTCGGTTCTATGACCGTGGGTATCGTGATATTCACATATCAAGTTGGGGTTCCTTTGTGAGGGATCAGATAGCACGGGCCTCGGCCACCTGGTGTCCCTGATTTTGCTAATGGACGATATTATGTCTGAAACATCGGTGTTGTAGTTGTACTCAGATAGTCGGGGTGCCTCTACTGGCCCTGTATGCCTGTCGAACCCTGCTTTGGTCACGAGTCACTTAGGGTTCAGTCCTCGGTCCATCCTTTGGTCATTTTGAGGTACATTATATCTTGGGATATTTCTCCGATTTTCTACGTACAATTGATACTTTTATTTTCGGCCTTGGCTATCTTTCTGAAAGCCTCGATTCCTTTGCTGGGACTCTGCTAAGATACACCGAGCCTGAGAGGGCTTCTAATTGGTCGTCCTCGACCCTGATCTTCGACTGGTACATGTTGTGCACATGTGCCCAAACTATGGCAGGGTAGTCGATGAAATTCTGCTTCAGCTGTTTTGATGCTATCGAGCTTCTCTCATTCAGCCTTGAGTGAAAGCTGGTACCGCCCAATCGTCGGATACCGGTGGTAATTCCATTCGCTCCAATTGAAAGTGGGACACGAACTCCCTTAACATCTCACTCTCCCTTTGCTTTATTTTGAAAACGCCAGACTTTCTTGTAGCGACCTTTATGGAACCAGCATGTGCTTTCACAAAGGAGTCTGCCATTATGGCAAATGAATCTATCAAGTTCATGGGCAGTTTATGATACCACATCATGGCCCCTTTAGATAGTGTTTCTCCAAATTTTTTAATAGAACATATTCAATCTCTTCGTCCCTCAGGTTGTTCCCTTTCACAACACAAGTGTAGGCAGTGATGTGCTCATTAGGATCTAAAATTCCGCTGTACTTCGGGAGATCGGGCATTCTGAATTTCTTCGGGATAGGCATCGGAGCTGCACTTGACGAAAATGGCTTTTGCACGAACTTATTTGAATCTACACCCTTCAGAACTGGGGGTGCGCCTGGGATCTGATCGACCCTCGAGTTGTAGGTCTCCATTTTTTTGTCGTTAGCTTCTATCTTCTTTTCGTCTGATTCAATCCTCTTCGCGAGGTCTTCGAGCATTTTCATAATAGTGGGGTCGGTTGCTGACCTATTATTGCTCGATCTTTTCGGTGCTTGTTCAACTCGAGGAGCTATTTCCGGTGGTGTTGTGCTCGGGGTTCTCTGATGACTTTATCGCTGAGAAATAGCCACCTGTTGTGCCTGCAACATTTCAAAAATAACATGAAAGCTAACTTCCCTTTCCCTTTTAGTAGGGGTTCCATGTGCTTTACACTGGTCTCCTTCACGAATGCTTCCGTCTATATGAGAGTTCACATCGATATGTTGAGCACTGGGTGAACCTTCATCGATAGGAATTTTCACTGGTGCCCCTTCAGGGTTTTGAGGCGGCACTTAAAGCGGCTGCGCCATTCTCTCTGTGGTCCTTAGGACCGTTGCTTTCATGTGCGTTTACTGAGTTAGACATTTTCTGACGTGAAATTGAAGTTTCTTGGACAAGAAAAAGTGTGAAGAATAACTTGTGTTTTTTAGAAAACCAGCACTAAAACAATCACTATTATTTTTAGCCCCACGGTGGGTGCTAAACTGTTTACCGTGTAAATGGTAGTTACAATTATATTTGATTATGTGGTTCTAAAAATATGTGATCTATTTTAATACCGGTTATTTAGGTAGTAGATGATTAGTATGAAGCGAGAAAAATGAAATGAGAGCGAAAAAGAACTAGATTACGCAAACCCGGTATCGAAGAGGCCAGTCTCGAGGGTATCCGGGTAGGCCTCGAGGTTGAGCTTGAGAAGCATGACTAGGGGCTATTGATAATTATGAAACAGTGTTGTGGGCCTTAAGAATGGTCTATTTATGATCAATAACAAGTAATAAGTGAGGAACGATAAGTAACGACCCGACTGGTCCTTTTGCGATGTCAGACCCCGTTCCCCTAAATGAAACTTCCCATAGCGGCTTGTTGTGATTTATGACTTGCGGGGACTGGTGGTTCGGGATTCGAAAGTGTTTAGAGTGCTATAGGAACACTTGGTTCCTTAAGGTTGGCCTTTAAGGCCAAGTTTGACTTCGGTCAACATTTTGGGTAAACGACCTCGGAATCGAGTTTCGATGGTTCCGGTAGCTTTGTATGATGATTTCAACTTGGGCGTATGTTCGTAATTGGTTTTTGATGATCCGGGAGCGTTTCGGCGCCCAATATTGAAATAAGAGTTCCTTAAGTTCCTATTGTGGTTTGGGACGTGTTTCTGAGTTATCGAGGTCTGAATGGAATTTTGAGAGCGGGAATAGTTCCGTTATGTCATTTATGAATTGCCTGCAAAATTTGGTGTCATTCCGAGTAGTATAGGTCGGTTCGGCGCGTTGTTAGCGAAGTCAAGAAAACTTAAAGTTCCTAAGTTTGGTTCTAGGGGTTTTGAGGTGCGATTTTGAGTTTTAGCTTTTTTTGGGTGTTTGAAGGCTCAAGCGGTCTCCTCTCCACAGGTGCGGGCCCAGGCTTCCTTGTCCATTTCCACAAGTGCGAGCCTTTGCTCGCAGGTGCGAGACCGCAAGTGTGGTCCTTGAGCCGCAGGTGCGGAACCATTGTCAGTCAGAGTGTTTCTTTAAAATATGGGATTCTTCATTGTTTCTTCATTTCTTCCTCCATTAGAACACTTTGAGAGCTTGGGAAAAGGGCTCCATGACCCAACTACTGAAAGGTAAGTAAATTATATCCTAAAGTTAGTTAATGCATGCATTCTTAGTAGAATTTAACTACTTAATTAGTGAAAAATTTAGGAATTTGGGTAGTAACCTAGCGCCTTCGAGAATGTAGAAAATTACCCGTGAATTGTCTATGAAATCATACAAAAATCATATTTTAATGATCCTTAGGCTATGGTGAGTGTTTCCTTCGAGAATTTTTGAAATCCAAGCATGCGTCCCCGGGGCTCGATTTTAATATTTCTTCAAGAATGATGAATTTGACTAAGTAGTAGGAGAATTCCATGCTTTGAGTATAAATTAATATATTTATATAACATTTGGCTAGTTTCGAGTCCATGGGTATCGAGTTTGGAAGTTCGGGCGCGTTCTTGACCCGGAGAGTAGGTTCGACACGGGGTGAGTCTCCTTTCTAACCTTGTAAGAGGGAACTGTCCCCTAGGTGCTTTAAATGACTATGTGCTAATGCTTGTGGGGGCTACGTACGCGCAAAGTCATGAGAGTCCGTACGTAGTGACTATTATTGTTATGTCCGGGTAGTTACCTACACCATGCCTTATGTTTTCCTTGAAATGAACTATATGCTTATTGAATTAATGTTACATGCGGCTTGTTTCCCTGAGATCATGGAATTTTAAGTAATTTGAAGGAATTGTTCACGAAAAAGTAATTTATAAAGAATAAATGTGTGGATTGTGTGTGCATGTGACCGCTTCGCAATTTACATTCCGCGAGCGGAGTATTATTTCCCCCACTCTCATGGGAGCGGGTCGTACGCCACGACGAGATTGAAAGATATATATTATGGTTCGGGTCGTTCGACCCTCGGCAGTGCACAGATATGATCATTATGATGGCTCAGGCCGGTTGTCCTTATCCTGTATGCGCATGTTAAATTGTTAATGATTCTTTTATGGATTTTGAGTGGTCAGATATATTTTTAAAGGAAAGAAAGGAATAATGAAGTAGAAACTGTATATTTACTTCCAATATTTATTTGAATTACTGTTATTTTTATTGTTTACTACTTTTATCATACTTGTATGTCTGTCACTGATATTATATCTTGCTAATCATTTTGTTGGACCTTAGTGAGTGTCAAATCCACCTCTCGCCACTACTTCTTCGAGCTTTGGCGGGATACTCACTGGGTACATATTTGTTTATGTACTCATACTACACTTTTGTACTTAATTGTACAGGTTCTGAGGTTGGTGCATCTGGTTATCAGACCGGAACTCGATTTTGATCATAGTTGGATCTGACTTCACGGTGAGCTGCTTCTCCTGACGATCCTCGGCAACACCATGGAGTTTCTTTTGCTTATTTCCCGTCTATTTATTTCCGACAGTGGGATTGTATATTCTGTTAGTATGCCCGTAGGACTTGTGGCACTAGTTCCTGGCACACACGTAGTGGTATATATTGGCTCGCGCCTCTTTACGACTGCATTTGGTTAAAAATGGCTTACTATCTTTTCAATTAATGTTTTGAACTTCAAAACTTGGCACGTGTTGGGATGTTTACTCAAATATGGGAAGAATCCTTAGTAACCTGAGTGTGGGCTTGCCTAACCCTGGTGTTGGGCGCCATCACGACCTGAGTTAGTATTTTGGGTCGTGACACGATAAATGAAACAAAATAAATGGAAGTAATAAATCAATGGAACGATTGTAGAGAATGTTTAAGTTAGAGAGCAGAGAATGTTGGTGTTCTTGTATATTCAATATCATCCCCTCCACAAAATGACAATGGCCCCTTTATATAAGAGGGGAATCCCAACGTAGTACATGTGTAATTATTACAAAGAGATGCAGTTGGTACAGCTATTTAATGTAAAGAGATATGGTTGGTACAACCATTTAATGCCACGGTACGGGCTTGTACGATCTTGTGTACTTTTCCATCTTTAACCATGTGCTCCTTGGGAATTTCCCGCTTTTTCATGTCGACCCTTGATTTGTACTGTCTCGAGGTTAAGTACCCTCGATGTGCCCCTCGATGCCGAGCTCGGGCCTTCGAACCTTCATTTTCATCAAAGTGACCGTGAAATCGGGCTCTCCGATTTTAGCCGTGTACACAACTTAATATTATTGAAAACTTCTCATCATTGTGGGTTAGTCATCTCCTACTATCAGCATTTGACTTTTTTGTCTTACGATGTCTTAATAAGAAGTGATAAATTCAATAATGTTATAAAATAACGAGTGTAAAGTAAATAAACTGAAGACAAGTATAGAGAGAAATTGATATATTATTCAACTTTCAAACTGATGTACATAATGAACTGAAAACTCTTCTATTTATAGAAGAAAGGAAGCAGTTGTGAGGCTTTTCAGGAAGTAGCTGCGAGGCTTTTCTTCAGCTGCTTGTATGTTGTCTACATGAGCTGCTTGCAACCTGCCTGTTTAATAAGAAGCTACTGCAAATCATTTCATTGAGTTGCTTGCAACCTGCCTGCATCAGCAACTTGTAAGCTGCTACTATACCATACATAGATAATCTTTTACCGGGGATAATATTATCCATAACGGAGTACCGAAATGATAAGCTTCTTCAGGAAGCTTATTTCCAATAGAGTACCAAATAGATAAACATATTTACAGTGGAGTCCCATATGGATAAGCTTCTCCAGGAAGCTTATGAACATCCATAATATAATATATATTTATAACACTCCCCCTTGGATGTTCACTAAAGATAATGTGGCTCGTCAAAACCTTACTAGGGAAAACCTAGTGGGAAAACTCCTAATGAAGGAAAAAGAGTACACATATTTAGTAATGTGCATTTCCAGCTGCCTCATTAAAAACCTTACAAGAAAAACCTCATGGGAAAAAACTTAGTAAGGGGAAAAGAGTGCAACGCGTATTTCACTCCCCCTAATGAAAACCTTGTTTCAAATATTTGAGTCTCCGCATTCCAATATTGTATACCATCTTCTCAAAAGTTGAAGTTGGCAAAGATTTACTGAACAAATCTGTTGGATTGTCACGTGAACGGATTTGTTGCACATCAATGTCACTATTTTTCTGAAGATCAAGTGTGTAGAATAATTTTGGTGAAAGGTGCTTCGTTCTATCTCCTTTTATATCCTCCCTTCAATTGGGCTATGCATGCATCATTATCTTCGTATAAAATATTGGATCATTTATCACATTCCAAACCATATTTTTCTTGAATAAAATGAATCACTGATCTCAACCATATACATTTCCTACTTGCTTTATAATAGCTATTATCTCAGCATGATTTGAAGAAGTAGCAGCAATAGATTTCTTTGTGAAGATATGGCAGTACCTCCACATGTAAACACATACCGGATTTATGATCGAGCTTTATGGGGATCAGATAAATAACCTTCATTTTCATAACCAATACGATATGCACCACCTTTGTTAGCATTGCAAGATACATAAGTGCACCAATTGCACTGAGATAGAGTAATTTAGGACCAAGGAGTTCCTCATCCTCTTCAAGAGCTCGGAATAGATCCTTATTCACTTCAAGTGATCGAACAATCATTGGTGTACTCAATGGATGCGCTTTGTCCATGTAAAAGCATTTTAAGGCCCTTTCTGTATAGGTAAATTGATAGATAAAGATCCCGTCTGCTAAATGTTCAATTTGAAAACTAAGACAAAGTTTTGTGTTTCCAAGATCTTTCATCTCAAATTCTTTCTTAAGTTATTCAATTGCCTTTTGGAGCTCTTCTAGAATTTAACAAAGATTTATGTCATCAATATAAACAGCAAAGATAACAAATTCTGATGACATCTTCATTATAAAAATACCTGGACAAATAACACCACTTACGTAACCTTCTTTCAACAAATATTCACCGAGGCGATAATACCATATGCACCCAAATTACTTTAAACGGTACAATGACCTTTGCAATCTGATCGAGTACATTTCTTGAGACTTTGAATGTAACGACCCGACCAGTCGTTTTGCATTATCGGACCCTGTTCCCCTAAATAAAACCTCCCATAGAGGCTTATTATGATTTATGACTTGCGGAGACTGGTGGTCCGGGATTCGAAGGTGTTTAGAGTGCTATAGGAACATTTGGTTCCTTAAAGTTAGCCTTTAAGGACAATTTTGACTTCGGTCAACATTTTTAGTAAACGACCTCGGAATCGAGTTTTGATGATTCCGGTAGCTTCGTATGATGATTCCGGACCTGGGCGTATGTTCGGAATGGGTTTCTGATGATGGAGCGTTTCGGAGACCAATATTGAATTAAGAGTTCCTTAAGTTCCTATTATGGTTTAGGATGTGTTTTTGCGATATCGAGGTCCGAACGGAATTCTGAGATCGGGAATAGTTCCGTTATGTAATTTATGATTTGCCTACAAAATTTGGTGTCATTACGAGTAGTATAGGTCGTTTCAGTGCGTAGTTAGCAAAGTGTAGAAAACATAAAGTTCCTAAGTTTGGTTCTAGGGGTTTTGAGCTATGATTTTGAGTTTTAGCGTTGTTTTGGGTGTTCCGGAGGCTCGAGCGAGTCCGTATTATGATTTGGGACTCATTGGCAAATTTGGAAGGGGGCTCGGGTGGGCCCAGGTGCCTCCCGGACACCACACGAGACCAAAAACCAGTTGCATTAGTTGCTGGTGCGATTGTTCTGGTGTGACCGCAGGTGCGGTTGCCCAGTCGTAGATGCGGGACCGCTCCTGCGGTCCCAGCCTCGCAGGTGCGACCCCCAGTGGTCAGGCCAATTCTCGCAGGTGCAGATAAAATTCTGGAGGAGCGGAGCTGCAGGTGCGGTCTCCACTCCGCAGGTGCGGGCCCAGGCATCCTAGTCCAATTCTGCAGGTGCGAGACCACAGGTGCGGTCCTCGAGCCGCAGGTGAGGAAACGTTGTTCAGATGGTGTGTTTTTATACACGGGAATTAACTCATTTTCCATATCTTCATCTTCTTCCTTGGGGCGATTTCCACCATTTTAGAGGGGAAAACGACCTGCTTATTGAAGGTAAGTAACTTCCACTCTAATATTAGCTTCATGCATGAAATACTAGCTTGATTAACTACCTAAATTAGTGGAAATTCAAGAATGGGGTAGTAACCTATGGCTTTCGATAATTTGAGAATTTACCCGTGAATTAGCTATGAAATCAAGTAGGAATCGTATATTAATGATCCTTAGGCTATGGGTTAGTGTTTCCTTCGAGAATTTTTGGAATCTGAGCATGTGGGCCCGGGGTTGGATTTAGAATTTCTTCAAGAACGGGAAATTGAGAATTTCCATATTTTGAGCATAAATTAATGAATTTGTATAACATTTGGCTAGTTTCTAGTCCTCGGGTGTAGAGTTTGAAGTTTCGGGCGCGTTCTTGGTCCGGGAAGTAGGTTCGACACGAGGTGAGTCTCCTTTCTAACCTTTTAAGGGAGAATTATCCCCATAGGTGATTATAAATAATTGCATGTCCTTATTTGCGAGGGCTATGCAAGCATGAAGTGACGAGAGTCCGTGTGTAGCTACTACTATGTTATGTTGGGTAGTTCTAGGACTCACGAGCATGCTTATATGTGCCTTACATGTATTCCTAAACGTATCTAGAATTGCATATTATCCTTGATTTGGCATGAGAATATTAGTAAGTCGTAGTCCATGATATATTTCTTAGGTCTTGCCTTAAGGAATAATCTCTGATAATTCCCTAAAAATTGATAATTCTATGTACGTATGCGGCACCGCGTCACATGTATAATTCACGAGCGGAATAGCCCTACTATTATGTCAACCGCGTCGCATGTTCGATTCGCGAGTGGGGTAATAGATTCCTCTATGGTTCGAGTCGTTCAACCCTTGGCAGTGCACATTTATTTTTTGCGACGTTTCGGCCGTACGTGTCCGGCCTATTATGTGATGTATGATTCACTGGGAATTTGTTGTAATTATACAAACTGGTTCATGTTAATAAAGGAATTTACTACATTATGTGTTAGTGAAATTTGACATGCAAAGGTAAATACAACTATACTTTATGATATATCTCCTTGTGATTTGTACGACTGTTATTCATGCCTAGTTCCTATTAAATCATGTTATTTAGAAATGTTGACCCTAGTAAATATCACGTCTACCTCTCGAAACTACCTCTTTGAGGTTAGGCGGGATACCCACTGGATACATATTTGTTTATGTACTCATGTTGCACTTCTGTACTTAATTGTACAGGTTCTGAGGCTGGTGCATCTGGTTATCAAACCAGATCTCGATTCTGATCTCAGTTGGACCTGACTTCATGGTGAGCTGCTTCTCCTTATGATCCTCGGCGGCACCTTGGAGTTTTCTTTTGCTTATTTCCCATCTATTCATTTCAGATAGTGGGATTGTGTATTATGTTTTGTATATTCTGTTAATATGCCCGCAGGACTTGTGACGCTAGTTCCTGGCACACACGTAGTTGTTATTTTGGTTTACGGGTCTGTATCTATACATATTTTCTCATTTCTCATCATGACTGTTTTGATTAAAACTGGCTAACTATCCTTGTCAAATCACGTTTTAACTATTAAAAACTGAGTATATTTTAAAGTGTTTAACTAATAAGAAGGAACCTTTTGTAAACTTAGAGTCGGCTTGCCTGACCCCGCTGTTGGGCGCCATCACGACCTCAGTTAGGATTTTGGGTCGTGACATTGAACTATATGCTTCATGCATTTAAATCCTTCAGGGATATTCATATAGATTTAATCAAATGAGTCATATATGTTATGACTTGCATTTAAATGGCATGACATCTTCAGGTGTCTGGACTGCAGCTCCGATCCTCACAATCTTTTACAATATTGTGCAATATAATGTATCAAATATATCGTCGACGATCATTTTGTATCGGTTCACAAGCGACATAACTTGTGAGATCTTATCACTTTCTTTATTTTCAGGTACCTGAACTTCTTCTGGAGTTTCATGAAATGTTATGTCGTGGGTTCTTCTAGAGCTCATTTCCTCCTTATTATGATCATTTTGATCATTTGCTCCTATCCTTTTCAAGGATTCTTACCTTTGGAACCGATTGGTCTACCACGCTTCATACGTACCGTAAACTCCATCCTCTAGGGACTTCAATTTTAATAGGAGCATTCGCAGCAGAAATATGATATTTAATTTTGGATCAGCAAATGCTTCTGGCATTTGACTTGGATTATCTTTTGAGCGAGGATGATAATTCGATTCATATAGCATATTTTCCAGTTGTTCATTCCATCCCCCAAATGTTAGAAAAACTAACATATATCCCCAACCTTCTTTGGGAAAAATATCTTTGTATACTGTGATAGAGAAATTAATCATGTACCACACATCAAAAGTTATTAGATAGTAAAAATATTTGGTTTCTGATCCTAAACCAATTGTGAGGGGAGGACTTATCATATATTATTGGTCTGATGCATACAAGTGCTGGTGTATGCAATTTAGAAAATCTTAGACCAACACATGAAGCTTTTTTCTCATAAGCAATAGTTTAGTCTTTAATAGGAGGTATTCAATGCTAAACTAGCTTGGATATAAACCAGAATTATCAAGATAAACTATCTTGATTTCATAATCTGAAAATTATGCTCTTAATTGGTAAAAGCAATTTCAAATGTCAAACTACAGGTTGACAATAAACATCTCATATATGCATCTATAAGTGGTTCACATGATAGGTGAATAGGCCCATATTCACCTTTTATATATTTCAGATTAGGGTCTTAGTCCCAACTTTAGCTGGTATCATCAATTTATTATGAGAACAAACAACACAAGAGAATTCTTGAAGAATCTTCCAGTTCTTCAGTATATGCTTATCTGAATTCTCAAATAGCTCTTTTAAAAATGGAAAATGAAAACTTCAAGTTTATCATGGCATTTGCTATCTCTTAGTAAACTTCTGGTTTACTATGCCATAAACTTTTGCATTAGTAAACTTCTGATTTACTGTGGCTACTTTTGTATCAGCGAGTTCCTGATTTACTGTAGCTACTTTTGCCTCAGTAAAATTTCTAGTTTATTGTGACTGCTTTTGTATTAGTAAACTTTTGGTTTACTGTGATACATGATTTAGTACAAATTGAAGAATAAGGCGGGTAACTTCTCACATACATGTTATTTTACCCCCTATGATTGTGGAAATAGGAAGATTTTCAATCTTTCAATCATTTGTAGTCTCAATATGATAGCCATTTGTATTAGTAAACTTCAGGTTTACTACAACATATGTTTTGATCATAATCATATAATATGAATGACATATTTTTATATAATCTCTTCGAGATCCTTCATTTTTATCCACAATCTAGTTTTATTTGGACACTACTGGTGTCATGTGTCTTCTAGACAAAGAATTAGCTCTTAAGGAGTTTTTGATAAATTTTGTACTACCAAATATCTCTCAGACACTTCTGGTGACATGAGAGAAAAAATATAATCAAATGAAAAATAGAAAGACAATACTAAATTTATAAATATAAGAAATTAAGAATTTCAATATTTTTACCACCAACTTTGTGACAAATGTCTCCTTCAGGGAGAAACGCTATTAACATCTGAATATTTTATATCGAAGCGGAAACCACATAGTCATTACATCCTTCAGGTATTTCCTTCGGGAAACTCGATAACTAACTATAATATATTGATGTTGTTGCAGTAGAAAACATTCTACAAGAATGTTTTTGCCTTAGAGTGATATTGAATAAAATTATCCAAGATGTTTTACGTACAACAGGTACGTGCGACAATGATTTTATGCCACAAAATAATATTTATATCCTCTGTTATTCTAGCCCTTCAGGAGGTGAGTTGTGATATTTATTCATTCACTCCAGGGAATGAAAATGTACTTCAAAAATAACTTTGAATAGCACATTATTTTGTTTAAGCACAGAAAGACACAGTTTCATAATATTTTCCTACTTCAAGAGCAAATTCAAAATACGAAATATTGAGTATATATTCTCTCAATCATATTACCTCTTCTGGAGGTGAATCATAATATATTCACATTAAGAGAATGTTCATATTTACAAGCTTTATTAATATCGTCACATTCACTTCACGGAATGGATTAATATTATATAAAGTTATCTTCCTTCAAGAGATGGAGCATAATTATCTGAACGTGCAATAACCACATTAAATTGTGATGGCGTCTGACTTCTTTTAATATATTTTCTACTTCAAGAGAAAATCGAGGTATGTATGTAATAGAGAAAAATTTTCTCTAACTTATCTTCATTGTAACCATAGCAAGCCTAAATTATCACTTCTGGTGGTCATAGGTATATACCACTTCCGGTGGTTAACAAAATTTTGTTACAATGAGATATACGAAACAACCAACCACTTCTGGTGATCGTACGTTTCTTATGAATTCTGCTGGAGTTCAAGGGATGCTCTACAAGAGCAAATTTGATGTCTCTTTGCAATTTTTCTCTTCGGGAACAAATTTGAGGCATAAATTGTCAAATGAACCAATTATGCTCCTTTTGAGTAGAATTCTTAATTATGGAGATTGGATCTTATTTATATCTATAAACTTTTCTAAACTCAACCCAAAAACTAGTTAGTATTCAACAATATATGAAAGTGCAAAAATTAATGTCACAAGTCCTTTGCTACAAACCTACTTCAAGATAGCAAAGCAGCAAAGGAAAATAATTTGTCGTTCATAAAGACAAAGTGATATAGTAAAACCTTTAATCCAAACATGAAATCATTTTCATGCTTACTTTGCTAATATGGAAATAAAATATTGACGCTAAAGAAGTATCAATCGTTCAAACCACTATAAAAGGGTAGAAATCCATGAATACAACAGTTTGATCTTACTTACAAAGTGAACCGATGCCTTTGGACGAGGATAACTATGGTAATACATCTTTCAAAGTAAGTGCTCAAGGCAGAGTCTCGTGCTGATAACGTGTTATAAAATAATGATTGTAAAGTAAATAAAATGAAGAGAAGTATTGTAACGACTAGACCGATCATTGTGAGCTCTAGCGCGTCGTTCAGCAGTTTGAAGTCGTGAGCAGCTCCATTTCAGGTGTTATGACTTGTAGGTGTGGTCGGAATTGAATTTCGGGAAGTTTAGAGTTGGTTTGGAAAGAAACTTCTCATTTTCGAAGCCTTAAGTTGGAAGAATCAACTAAGATTAGAATTTTGAGTAAACGACCTCCGAATCAGGATTTGAAGGTTCCCGCAAGTTCGTATGATGATTTCGGACTTGGGCGTATGTCCGGATCGGGGTTTGGATAACTCGGGAGTGTTTAGATGCATATTGTGGAACTTAGCATTTTAGAATGATTTCATGAATTTGGGCTTGAGGTGCATTTCAGAGTTATTGATGTCAGTTTGGGATTTCGAGTCTGGAAATAGCTTCGTGTGGTGATTCTGGAGTTTGGAGCACAATCGGAAGTGAATTTGGATGTCCGTAGGTCGTTTTGAAGTCATTTGGCTAAAGATAGAAATTTGAAGGTTTTTGAGAAATCCGACCGGAAGTGGAAGTTTTGATATCGAGATCGGAATGCGATTCCGAAAGTTGGAGCACGTTTGTAATGTTGAATATGGAATTTGCGCAAAATTTGAGGTCAACCGAACGTGATTTGATAGGTTCGGCGTCGGATGTAGAAGTTGGAAATTTCTAAGTTCATAAAGATGAGATTTGGGTGTGATTCGTGGTTTCGATGTTGTTTGATGTGATTTGAGGCCTCGAGCAAGTCCGTATTATGTTTTGGAACAGGTTGGTATAATTGGACGGGGTCCCCGGGGCCTCGGGTGGATTCCGGGTGGTTAGCAGATCAAGTTGAGAGTTTGAAGAAGGCTGGAATTGTTGTCATCTGGTGTGATCCGCACCTGAGAGGATATGGACGCAGGTGCGACTTTGGCGTCGCAGGTGCGAGAATGGGCTGGCTTGGCTGGGAGCGCAGGTGCGATGGAATTTCCGCACCTGCAAAGCCGCAGGTGCGGACAATGGGGCGCAGGTGTGATTTTAGGCTGCAGTTGAGGAAGCCGCAGGTGCGGGAGATTTGTCGCACCTGCTGGAGCGCAGGTGCGGAGGTAGGACCGCAAGTGCGAAAATCGGCCTGGGTAGAACGTTTTAAAACAAGGATTCTTGGTACATTTTCTTCATTTCTTCTTGGGCTTAGGCGATTTTGGGAGGCTTCAAAGGGAGGATTCCTTCATGCATTGTCAAGGTAAGTAATTTCTTCACATTTTTGAATTAAATACAAGATTATATGCATGGATTAGGCATGGAAATTGGTAGGAATTTAGAAAATTATTGAAGAAACCTAGAAAATGGAAATTTGAATTTTTAGCCACGAATTGAGCATGAATACTTGAGTAAATTGTATGTTTGAGATAGTAAGGCTCTGAGTAGAATATATCTTTGAGAATTTCGGATTTTCGGGCACGTGGGTTCGAGGGCATTTTGTTCATGTCACTAAGCGGGGTTGGGAAATTATATAATTTGGAATTTGTTGCAATATTAGAGTGTATTTTCATTAGGTTATCGTTGTTTGGATAATTTTGGGACGTTGTGCGTCCGTTTGGAGTCATCGGAAGGGTTTGGAAGCCGGTTATGGAAGCTTGGAGCGAGGTAAATCTCCTTTCTAACGTTGTGAGGGGGAATTGTCCCCCTAGGTGAATTAATTAAGTATATGCTATTATCTGGGGCTACGTACGCACGAGGTGACGGGAGTCCGTGCGTAGCTACTATTATGTCATGTCCGGGTAGTCTTGGACCCACTAGCATGCCTTACATGTTGTACCTGTGATCTTGTCTGTGATATTAGACTACTAATATAATCGAAATTGTAATTTAATGACTAAGGAAGATTAGAGTTTATTTTCTAAATCATCTAAAAAGAGAATTTATTTCCTTCGCGGGCAATTGTATTTCCGAATAAGGTTGTGTTATTAAACGTTATATAAAACTCGGCAAGTGAATTTCGAAAAAGGGGTTTAAATACTATTTTGTGGTTTTTAAAAGAGAAATCTTTCATTTATTTGGTTACTTGTTTTCTCGACGTATTCGGGGTGGACTGTTGATTGTGCATGACTGCATGTGACCACTTTGCAATTTACATTCCGCGAGCGGAGTGTTATTTCCCCCACTCTCATGGGAGCGGGCCGTACGCCATGGCGAGATTGAAATAAATATATTATGGTTCGGGTTGTTCGACCCTTGGCAATGCACAGAGATGATTATTATGATGGTTCAGGCCGGTTGTCCTTATCCCGTATGCGCATGCTAAATTGTTAAATGTTTTCTTCATGATTTTTGAAGTGATAAGATATTTGGGGGACAATAAAGAAGAAATTTTTGGTTTATGGTATTTGGAGGAAAACAAAGAGGAAATTGTTTATTTAAGATATTTTGGAAAAATAATGAGAAAGTGGTGACTGTTTGTCTATTTCCAGTATTTACTTGGATTTCAGTGCCTTATATATATGTTGCTTTACTACCTTTACATGCTTATCGTGTTCATCTTACACTGTTAATTAATTTCCTGGCCCTTAGTGAGTGTCTAATTCGACCTCACGTAACTACCTCTCTGAGGTTAGCCGGGCGACTTACTGAGTACATGGTGTTTTTGTACTCATGCTACACTTGATGTGCATTTTATTGCACATGTACTTTTATAGCAATGTGGAGGATTCGGAGACTTAGGCGAGCTGCATCATCCGGAGGTGATCCGCAGCGTACAGAGTCTCCCTCGTACTGTATTTATTTTCGTTTCAAATTTCCTTGTCCAATTTGTATTTCGGATGGGCTTTGTAATGATTTGTACAACTTCTTAGAAATTGCTCATGTACTTGTGACACCGGGTTCTGGGATGTGTTGGGATATATTTGTTAAAGGGTAATATTTAAACCATCGTTTTACTATACAGAATTTTATTTAGTTAATATGAAATAAAGTGAAACGAAATGTTTTCCATAATTGTTAAAACCGGGAGTTATTTAAATTAATTAATGATTGGCTTGCCTGAGAATGGTGTCTGGCGCCATCACGGCCTTAGGGATTTTCGGTTGTGACAACATGGTATCAGAGCGCTAGGTTCCCGTAGGTTTCACGAGTCATAAGCAAGGTATTGTCGCGCATGTAATGGATGTCCATGAGAAGCGGACGGACTAGTAAGTTGGTAAATGAAGCAGGGCTTAGGATGGGATATTGATGTTGTGAAGGGTTTGCGGTACGGCGTCATTGGAAGGTTTCAATTGGTAATTTACACAGGTAAGTTATCTTCTGTGAATAGGTTAGCAGTGGCGGGGTTGGCAGGTCTCGGTGAGGGGTTCTAGTGGCTATTCGGTAGGAGGCGGAATGTGTGAATGATGCTAGAGAATTTGAGTATTTAGGGAGTGATAGCAAGATAATTTTGAAGAATTTGGACGGATTGGTTGAGCAAGATCGTGTTATCAAGGGAGAAAGGATCTCGGCAGGGTCTAGAGTGGTGCAAGAAGTAGCTTCGGGCTAAGTGGGGGAGTCCCACCATCTGCAGTTGGATTGTAGGGTTGTCTTCTCATAGGATTGCGGATTGTCGGAGTGTTGGCAAGTTATTACCACTAAGGGAAAGGAGTAAGATGGTATTGTGCGTGGGATTTAGGAATGTGTGAAAGAGTCGGCCCTAACGGATCAGGGTTAGGCTTTGGAAGATTTAGAAATTTGCTTATGGCATAGGTGAGTTGTCAGGACAGTGACTCGGTCGAATGGTTCCTTGAAAGGGGTGTTCATGTGCTAGGAGAGCCTTGGAGTTGATTGTATTCGGGACCATTCATAGTGGGTGACTCTCAATAGCGGTCCTGGTGAATTCAAAAGATAAGAATTAGGCGTTTAAGGGTTTCAGGCAGCAGTATGATCGAGAATCGAGATTTCGCAGAGTAAGATGGTTGGAATATTCTATGATATGTTTCAGCATTCAAGATAGTATTGGAGGAGTGAGAGAAATAAACTCCGGATTGTAGGAAGGTTATTAGGAGGGTATGAGGGTTGCGGCATTTAGGCAGCATAGTCTCGTGAGTCAAGGTCACTCGGGATGAGTAAGGGTTGAGCTTGCTATGAGTTGAAGGAAGTTGTTATTATTCCTAAAGCAATTGAAGATGATTAAAAGCAAATAGATTGATTATCTATGGTTGAAATGGCCCATTTTCGGCAGTGATCAGTTCCTCCGGTGTGATTAAGTTATGCATATGGTTTGTCCCTGTGTGTGCGGGGCTTGTTGGCGGTCGTAATGGATTTCATGTGGGAGAATTTGAGTGTTATGGCCTGTCAGGTGTAGGCGGATCCCGAAAGGGTTATGATGGTGTAGACTACTACTTAAGGATTTTCATGTTGGGTGATTGTGGGAATTCACTCGTGTGTTGAGATGGTACTCTTGAATTGGGTTGAGTAAAAGGTTTCTATATGATGAAGTGTTCACCCTATTGGTGGTTCAGAAGTTATTATGGAATTTGTGCACTACCTCATATATGCATGTTAGGTGCGATAAGCAGTATGTAACTAGGAGTGAGAATCGAGATTGTGGTTCGGTGATGATAAGGATGTCATGAGCTCGGGAGGGCAAGAAAAAAAAAGTGGTTTGAAAGTTCAGAGTAAGCTGGTGTTACCTTCAGTGTCACCTGAGATTGATATTCGGTGAAAAAGGCTTTGTACCCTGGTCATGGGTTCTTGATGTGTTTTGCGGCCTTAGTGTGGTCAGTGTTATGGATGGGCAGACTTGTTGCCTTGTGTGGAAGGTCGTGGAAGCATGACCGCAAAAAGATCGTAGAAAGTGTGACATGTAGATACTTGATGGATTGAAGATCTGGACAGAGTTTAAAGAAGTGCAATATTGCTTAATTGAGAATGTATGCCTGGAAGGCGTTCAGTTCAGTTGATTATGGATTTTGGGGTGTTTGTCCCGGTGATGATGGTTGTTCTCGTGTATTATGAGAGAAAGTGGGTTAATGTGGACCCAGGTAAAGGCTATTAGCTTAGTTGGTGCGAGCAAGGTGGCTCGATGTTTGTGGATGGATTTAAATATGATTATGGGCTCCGTATGAGCAACGCATGTTCATTTCAGTAGAGCGCTTTTCACGGAAAGGTATTAGAACAGTGGATGTTGTTCCGTCTTCGTCAAATTCATGTGTTATTATGATTGTGCCGTGTGAGTTGTGAAACGGATTATTAATTTCCTATGTGTTGAGGTCCCGCGTAGTGGGACGTTATGTGAGCAGGATAGATCTTGAGGTCCAGAGGGTGTGTGTATATATATATATATATATATATATATATATCGCACATCAGTTGTGCTTGAGTTTTGTACGGCTTTATCAGTCTCCCTAGGATGGTATTATGCACCTAGCGTGCTTATGATCGATATTCAGTAAGTTGTAATAGTGATCATACCAGCTCCGTATATATATCTTCCTATGAAAAGTTTATGAGTGGATCGGCTGGCACGTCGCCACGGGTATGTTATTCGGATCGGGTTGCACGCCGCAACAGTGTGATGTTGAGTAAGGTTCCTATAATTATTTTCTTGTGTTTTACTTCCTATTTTCTTATAAGAATTCATATTAGTTGCGTGAGTTGAATAGTTCCTTCCTGAGTCGTTTCTTATTATCATGTTCGAGTTATAGTCTATTGGCGCGATGTGGTATCATGTGAGGTTGTTGGTCATGTTTGGGGTGATTTGTTGTCTGAGCAGTTCGTACTGGGTGAGACGAGATTATCGGATCAGGGATCAGTGCAATAAGGTTATGTGGAGTGTATATTAAGGAACAAATACCATTATTCAGGTTCAGAATGAAGTGATGATTCTAGTCAACATGAGGTATTCAAGGGTTTGTTAACTTTGCAGTTGGGTATGAATTTCTACACATCTCCTCCGTTGTGGTGGTATCGTTGGAATTATAGCAGGATGTATGTATATTGGTTATGAGGTGCATTGGGAGCATCAGATCCGTGAAATTTTGGCAATTAAGGTTCAGGGAATGTCATTGTGGTTAGATGATGAATTTTGCGGTGCATGGTACTAATTCAGCAAAGGTATGCAGTCATGTTCTGGTATATCGTGTGGTAGTCGATACAGTGTTTATACATTGGAACTAGGCCTGGCGGAGAAATTGCAGGTGTTGGAACTAGGTTCTGTGCTTATTATATGGATAAAAAGAAGAACTCGTCAGATTGGATCAAGCTAATTTACTCAACTAGGTTGTGGTAGCACGGGCAGGTGCTCAAGGTGTTAAACAATTATTTCGGATAACTCCAGAGTAGTTCTTGGCACGTTCGAAGACAAACGTAGGTTTAAGTGGGAGAGAATGTAACGACCCGACCGGTCATTGTGAGCTCTAGTGCGTCGTTCAGCGGTTTGAAGTCGTGAGCAGTTCCATTTCAGGTGTTATGACTTGTAGGTGTGGTCGGAATTGAATTTCGGGAAGTTTAGAGTTAGTTTGGAAAGAAAATTCTCATTTCATAAGCCTTAAGTTGGAAGAATCAACTAAGATTGGAATTTTGAATAAACGACCTCCGAATCAGGATTTGAATGTTCCCGCAGGTTTGTATGATGATTTCGGACTTCGGCGTATGTCCGGATCAGGGTTTGTATAATACGGGAGCGTTTCGGTGCATATTGTAGAAGTTAGCATTTTAGAAGGATTTCATGAATTTGGGCTTGAGGTGCATTTCAGAGTTATTGATGTCCGTTTAGGATTCCGATTCTTGAAATAGCTTCCAGTGGTGATTCTGGAGTTGGAAGCGCGATCGGAAGTAAATTTGGATGTCCATAGGTCATTTTGAAGTCATTTGGCTAAAGATAAAAATTTGAAGGTTTTTGAGAAATCCGACCGGAAGTGGAAGTTTTGATATCGAGGTCGGAATGCGATTCCGGAAGTTGGAGCAGGTCCGTAATGTTGAATATGGCTTGTACGAAAAATTTGAGGTCAAACGGACGTGATTTGATAGGTTGCAGCGTCAGATGTAGAAGTTTGAAATTTCTAAGTTCATAAAGTTGGGATTTAGGTGCAATTCGTGGTTTCAATGTTGTTTGATATTATTTGAGGCCTCGAACAAGTCCGCATTATATTTCGGAACAAGTTGTTATAATTGGACGGGGTCCCGGGGGCCTCGGGTGGATTTCGGATAGTTAATTAATCAAGTTGAGAGTTTGAAGAAGGCTGGAATTGCTGTCATCTGGTGTGATCAGCACCTGCGAGGATATGGCCGCAGGTGCGGAGCCGCAGGTGCGACTTTGGTGCTGCAGGTGCGAGAATGGGCTGGCTTGGCTGGGAGCGCAGATGCGGTGCAATTTCTGCACCTGTGAAGCCGCATGTGCGGACAAAGGGGCGCAGGTGCGATTTTGGGATGGAGTTGAGGAAGCCGCAGGGGGGATATTGGTCGCACCTGCTGGAGCGCAGGTGCGGAGGTAGGACCACAGGTGTAGAAATCGGGCTAGGCAGAATGTTTTAAAACAAGGATTCTTGGTTCATTTTCTTCATTTCTTCTTGGGCTTAGGCGATTTTGGGAGGTTTCAAATGGAGGATTCCTTCATGCATTGTCAAGATAAGTAATTTCTTCATGTTTTTGAATTAAATACAAGATTACATGTATGAATTAATTTTCTATGTGTTGAGATCCCGCGTAGTGGTGACGTTAGGTGAGCAGGATAGCTCTTGAGGTCCAGAGTGTATATATATATATATATCGCACATCAGTTGTGCTTGAGTTTTGTAGCATGCGGCTTTATCATTCTCCCCAGGATGGTATTATGCACTTAGCGTGCTTATGATCGATATTCAGTAAGTTGTAATAGTGAGCATACCAGCTCCGTATATCTTCTTATGTAAAGTTTATGTGTGGATCGGCTGGCACGTCGCCACGGGTATGTTATTCGGATCGGGTTGCACGCCGCAACAGTGTGATGTTGAGCAAGGTTCCTAAAATTATTTTCTTGTGTTTTACTTCCTATTTTCTGATAAGAATTCATATTAGTTCCGTGAGTTAAATTGTTCCTTCCTGAGTCGTTTATTATTATCATGTTCAAGTTCTATTCTATTGGCGCGATGTGGTATCATGTGAGGTTGTTGGTCATGTTTGGGGTGATTTGTTGTCTGAGCAGTTCGTACTGGGTGAGACGAGATTATCGGATCAGGGATCAGTGCGATAAGGTTTTTTGGAGTGTATATTAAGGAACAAATACCATTATTCAGGTTCAGAATGAAGTGATGACTCTAGTCAACATGAGGTATTCAAGGGTTTGTTAACTCTGCAGTTGGGTATGAATTTCTACACATCTCCTCCATTGTGGTGGTATCGGCGGCATTATAGTAGGATGTATGTATATTTGTTATGAGGTGCATTGGGAGCATCAGTTCCGTGAAATTTTGGCTATTAAGGTTCAGGGAACGTCATTATGGTTAGATGTTGAATTTTGTGATGCATGGTGCTAATTCTTCAAAGGTATGCAGTCATGTTCTGGTATATCGTGTGGTAGTTGATACGGTGTTTATACATTGGAACTAGGCCTGGCAGATAAATTACAGGTGTTGGAACTAGGTGCTGAGCTTATTATATGGATAAAAGAAGAACTCGTCAGATTGGATCAAGCTAATGTACTCAACTAGGTTGTGGTAGCACTGGCAGGTGCTCGAGGTGCTAAACAATCATTTCAGATAACTCCAGAGCAGTTCTTGGCACGTTCGAAGACGAACATCGGTTTAAGTGAGGGAGAATGTAACGACCCGACCGGTCATTTTGAGCTCTAGCGCGTCGTTCAGCGGTTTGAAGTCTTGAGCAGCTCAATTTTAGGTGTTATGACTTGTAGGTGTGGTCGGAATTGAATTTCGGGAAGTTTAGAGTTTTTTTGGAAAGAAAATTCTCATTTCAGAAGCCTTAAGTTGGAAGAATCAACTAAGATTGGAATTTTGAGTAAACGACCTCCGAATCAGGATTTGAAAGTTTCCGCATGTTCGTATGATGATTTTGGACTTGGACGTATGTCCGGATCAGGGTTTGGATAACACGGGAGCATTTCGGTGCATATTGTGCAAGTTAGCATTTTAGAAGGATTTCATGAATTTGGGCTTGAGGTGCATTTCAGAATTATTGATGTCTGGTTGGGATTCCGAGTCTGGAAATAGTTTCGTGTGGTGATTTTGAAGTTGGGAGCGCGATCGGAAGTGAATTTGGATGTCCGTAGATCATTTTGAAGTCATGGCTAAAGATAGAAATTTGAAGGTTTTTGAGAAATTCGACCGGAAGTGGATGTTTTGATATTGAGGTCGGAATGCGATTTCTGAAGTTGGAGCAGGTCCGTAATGTTGAATATGGCTTGTGCTTTAAATTTGAGGTCAATCGGACGTGATTTGATAGGTTTCGGCGTCGGATGTAGAATTTGGAAATTTCTAAGTTCAAAAAGTTGGGATTTGGGTACGATTCGTGGTTTCGATGTGGTTTGATGTGATTTTAGGCCTCGAGAAAGTCCGCATTATGTTTTGGAAAAGGTTGGTATAATTGGACGGGGTCTTGAGGGCCTCGGGTGGATTTCGGGTGGTTAACGGATCAAGTTGAGAGTTTGAAGAAAGCTGGAATTTCTGTCAACTGGTATGATCCGCACCTGCGAGGATATGGCCGCAGGTGAGGCTTTGGCGCCGCAGGTGCGAGAATGGGCTGGCTTGGCTGGGAGCGCAGGTGCGATGGAATTCCGCACCTACGAAGCCGCAGGTGCGGACCATGGGGCGCAGATCCGGTTTTGGGCTGGAGTTGAGGAAGCCGCAGGTGCTTGAGATTGGTCGCACCTGCTGGAACGCAGGTGCGGAGGTAGGACCCCAGGTGCGAAAA
Organism: Nicotiana paniculata; assembly: GCA_005239505.1. Classification (NCBI taxonomy): domain Eukaryota; kingdom Viridiplantae; phylum Streptophyta; class Magnoliopsida; order Solanales; family Solanaceae; genus Nicotiana; species Nicotiana paniculata. The sequence goes on along the minus strand of ML366292.1, from coordinate 75,088 downwards.
TCGGCTTGCGCAGAATGTTTTAAAAATAGGATTCTTGGTATATTTTCTTCATTTCTTCTTGGGCTTAGGCAATTTTGGGAGGCTTCAAAGGAAAGATTCCTTCATGCATTGTCAAGGTAAGTAATTTCTTCACGTTTTTGAATTAAATACAAGATTATATGCATAGATTAGGCATGGAAATTGGTAAGAATTTGGAAATTATTGAAGAAACCTAGAAAATAGAAATTTGGATTTTTAGCCACGAATTGAGCATGAATACTTGAGTAAATTGTATATTTGAGATAGTAAGGCTGTGAGTAGAATATATCTTCGAGAATTTTGGATTTTCGGGCACGTGGGTCCGAGGGCATTTTCGTCATTTCACTACGCGGGGTTGGGAAATTATGGAATTTGTTGCAATATTAGAGTGTAATTTTAATTGGGTTGTCGTTGTTTGGATAGTTTTGGGACGTTGTGCGTCCGTTTGGAGTCATCGGAAGGGCTTGGAAGCCGGTTATGGAATCTTAGAGCGAGGTAAGTCTCCTTTCTAACTTTGTGAGGAGAATATTTTCCCCTAAGTGAATTAATTAAGTATATGCTATTATCTTCGGGGGCTACGTACGCACGAGGTGACGGGAGTCCGTGCGTAGCTACTATTATGCCATGTCCGGGAAGTCTAGGACCCACTAGCATGCCTTACATGTTGTACCTGTGATCTTGTATGTGATATTAGACTGCTAATATAATCGAAATTGTAATTTAATGACTAAGGAAGATTAGAGTTTATTTTCTAAATCATCTAAAAAGAGAATTTATTTCCTTCGCGGGCAACTGTATTTCCGAATAAGGTTGTGTTATTAAACGTTACATAAAACTCGGCAAGTAAATTTCGAAAAAGGGGTTTAAATACTATTTTGTGGTTTTTAAAAGAGAAATCTTTCATTTATTTGGTTACTTGTTTTCTCGACATATTCGGGGTGGACTGTTGATTGTGCATGACTGCATGTGGCCGCTTCGCAATTTATATTCCACGAGCGGAGTGTTATTTCTCCCACTCTCATAGGAGTTGGTCGTACGCCACGACGAGATTGAAAGAAATATATTATGGTTCGGGCCGTTCGACCCACGACAGTGTACATAGATGATTATTACGATGGCTCAGGCCAGTTGTCCTTATCTCGTATGCGCATGCTAAATTGTTAAATATTTTCTTCATGATTTTTAAAGTGATAAGATATTTGGGGGAAAATAAAGAAGAAATTTTGGGTTTATGATATTTGGAGGAAAACAAAGAGGAAATTGTTTATTTAAGATATTTTGGAAAAATAATGAGAAAGTGGTGACTGTTTTTTTATTTTCAGTATTTACTCGGATTTCAGTGCCTTATATATGTTGCTTTACTACCTTTACATGCTTATCGTGTTCATCTTACACTATTAATTAATTTGCTGGCCCTTAGTGACTATCTATTGCGACCTCTCGTCACTACCTCTCTGAGGTTAGGCGGGTGACTTACTGAGTACACGTTGTTTTTGTACTCATGCTACACTTTGTGTGCATTTTATTGCACAGGTACTTTCATAGCAATGTGGAAGATTCGGAGACTTAGGTGAGCTGCATCATCCGGAGGTGATCCACAGCTGACAGAGTCTTCCTCGTACTGTATTTATTTTCGTTTCAAATATCCATGTCCAATTTGTATTTCTGACGGGCTTTGTAATGATTTGTAAATTCTTAGAAATCGCTCATGTACATGTGACACCGGGTTCTGGGATGTATTGGGATATATTTGTTAAAGGGTAATATTTAAACCATCGTTTTACTTAACAGAATTTTATTTAGTTATTATGAAATAAAGTGAAAGGAAATATTTTCCATAATTGTTAAAACCGGGAGTTATTTAAATGAATTAATGATTGTCTTGCCTGACAATGGTGTCCGGCGCCATCACGACCTTAGGGATTTTGGGTCGTGACACGTATAGAGAGAAACTGATATATTATTGAACTTTCAAACTGATGTACATAATGAACTGAAAATTCTTCTATTTATAGAAGAAAGGAAGCAGGTGCAAGGCTTTTCAAGAAGTAGCTACGAGGCTTTTCTTCAGCTGCTTGTAAGTTGTCCGCATGAGCTGCTTGCAACTTGCCTTTTTAATAAGAAGTTGCTGCAAATTATTTCATTGAGTTGCTTGCAACCTGCCTGCATCAGCAGCCTATAAGCTGCTACTGCAAGCTGCTGTGTAAGCTGCTACTGTACTAGACATAGATAATCTTCTACCGGGGGTAATATTTATTCATAATGGAATACCGAAATGATAAGCTTCTTCAGGAAGCTTATTTCTAATAAAATACCAAATAAATAAACATATTTATGGTGGAATCCCGTATGAATAAGCTTCTCCAGAAAGCTTATGAATATTCATAATATAATATATATTTATAACAAGAAAAGTAATGTAAGATAATAATTCTTGAGATTATGACGAGTGTATTATGCAAGTGTGAAGTTTCTCACAAATCCAAGTGTCATGCTTTCTCTCATAGTCCCTTTTACTAGCGAGTTATTTAACAAACATAAATAGTGGGAATCTATGACACGCGAGTGAATCTGTGGAATTTGGTTAGGTGGGCGTGTGTCCCACTGTTTGACCCAGGGATCCCTATTTAGAGCATCAAGCTTCTGCTACCCACATTCTATGTTATATACGTCTGAAATATTGTTTGTACAAATAACCAGTATAGTAGCAAGTTCCTATTTTTATTTTTCAAAATCTGTATAAGATTTGCTGCTCATTTAAAGAAGTTGATAGATATTAAGTGTTAAAAAGTACTTTTAAGAAGTGAGCTAATTTAATAGATAAGTAATTATGCATTCAAATATAAGTGTTAAAATTGATATGTAATAAATAATTAAAGTGTTTGGTAAAAAAGTGCTGATAAACACATTTTCTGTGAAAAAAATGTCGTAAATGCCCTTAAAATAGTATGTGATTTTTAAAATATTTTAAATTTTAGATTGATTGATTCACATATAAAATAATACGTCTCATTTTATATTTAGTACAAAATTGATTAGATGATTTGTTATACTTCACAAGAGGGATGATTTGTGCGGTGCTTAAATTTCGAGGCACTGAATTATCGAATGACATGGTTCTTCTATGCGTTGCTTAATCTACTATTGCGGAATAAATTATGCAGAAAGTAAAGAACACAAGTATTTTACGTGGAAAACAACTGACTCAAAAGGTGAAAAAATCACGACCTAGTTTCCAGTAGGCTTTTCCCAAACACTTCACTGTAACTGTGAGCCAACAACAAAGTTTACAACCTCTTGCAAACATAAGGATTAACTCTAGACCTTGTAGCAACACGCCTCATGCTGTTGCGACTACTTCAAGTTAACTCTAACTTGAAAGATACAAGTCGAGTTTACAACCTTTTGCAAACTTAAGGATTAACTTAACCCTTTTAGCAACACGCCATAGGTTGTTGCGACTACTTCAAGTTAACTCTAACTTGAATAATACAACTCAAGTACCTAGTATAATTTACTTCTAAGAAAGCTGAAAGGTACAACTCAATATGACTACTACACTTTGAACTAGAAGTAAAGACATCACATAAACTCTTTATGGAACTAGTTCTTCAATCTGGTCCGTGCAGCTTCAGATTCACAATCTTAAGTCTCAGAGTAATTGTTCACAAAATGCCTTGCTATTTTGCTCTCAATTCGTGCTTTCATTCTATATGTGTGTGGTCACCTATAAAATAGAACACAACTGATATTTATAGAGTTAGTAGAATAAGGATGAACTAGAGTTCTAATGTTTACTCTTACTTGGTGGAAAAGTTCTTGTCAACTTCTAATTCTTCTCTTATCTTGGATAGAGTTCTATTTAACTAAGGAGTTCTGCTCTTTATCAATTATGCAACATTTCGTTTAGGGAATATCATATATAACTACTTATACTTATTCATTTCACATGCATGCCTTGTGCTTAAATCTAATTGTGACCTGTGTACACTGTCCATTGACCTGGTTCATGCAAGTGTTCCTTTGTCAACGATCAAAACGAAATTCACTTAGCTCAACAAATCCCCCCCCCCCTTTTTTGATAATAACAAACTCTATGCTTTTCAGAAGCATGGAACATGTTTCAACTCTGCTCAACATCAAACACAATGTTAGAAAACTTTCCATTTAAAGTCACAAATCATCAAGGACCGGTTCATTAGGTTATAAACATCATAGTCCAAAGAAAAAGCACAACCTATCTTTCCCCTTTGGGCATCATCGAAAAGTTACATAATTAAGTTAAATAACCAGATTTTAGTAGATATTACTCATGTTTATTGGGATACTTCAAATACAATCATGGATTCAATTTTCCCTTATCAATTTAAGAATATAACCATTTACGAAATATCAAAAAATAATTAGAGCAAAAATAGTGAATATTTTTTATAAGATTCTTCCACAAAGTATAAAAAGAAATAAAAACATAGAACCAGGAGCAAAAAATAGAGAAATCCCACTTAGGTCATTGCTTATAATTAGGTTAGGAAGGATTTAGGACTAAGAAGGACCAGGTTCTTGGTTCTTGCTTGAAGCTGCTTCAGCATATCTTAAAGAATACCATCATTATTCTCATTCTACTTTGCAAGCTCACACTTGAGAGAGTGTCTTTTAACCTCTACTTCAGCCAATTGTTCCTTCAGCCTTTCAATCTCAGCATCATTAGCCATTTTCTTCCACTATTTGAGCTTTCTTGCTCCTTTAGGCAGACCTAGTTCATTTCTACACAACTGAGCCCTCTACCTCAGCCTCTGTTTCTTGAGAATTCTTTTGAGAAGTCTTTCTCTTTTTTGGAACTAGGTGTGGGTACTTCCACATCCTTATATTCATCTTCAAGAACCAAATTCATCTCCTCAATATGGACTACTCCACTTGGCTTACCAGCCTTTTTTCTTTCCTTTTCAAGCGACTTTCTTTGCATTCGCAGCTAAGGCCCATTTTACATTGACCTCACTCTGCGTCTACTGGATCCTTGTAGTTCTTCCTCTTGTGGGAGGAGTTGCTACAGGGATAGAAGGAGTATTATTTATCTTAATTCCACCCATACCCTTTCCTGCAGTCTCTCCAACTTTGCTCTTCTTCTTTTGATTGTAACTATCTGAAACCTTCAGCAGATCGGGACTCTTGTCTATTTTAGTAAGATAAGAAACCGGTTCATGACAATGTTTCCTTAACCTAACCAGCCCATCTACTGCACTTCAATCGCCAGAACCATCACCTATTTCCTGTGATTCTATCCTCATACTTTCATTCATAGTATCCCCATGTAATCCATAACCAATGGGGGAATCAAATCCAGCCGCTTGTTCTTCCACCCTTCCCCTCGCATCAGCCTCAACACCCTCGCACTCTTTTTATTTTTATTTTTTATTTTTACCACCAATGTCTTCAGTAACAAAATTTCCCTTTTCAATACCATCCATATACCCCAACCAAAAACAAACCGATTCTCAAGATTTATGCAATTTCAGAACTAAACTCAGAGGTGAGAAACTTAGAGGTTACCTGTTCAGTTTCAGAATAAACTGGTTCTTCCCCCTCAGTCGCAGTCCAAAAAGAATCATCAGAATTTTGTGTTTCTTAAGCTTGACTGGCTTGTAGCTTCTTATTCAATTTCTTCGTTTGTTCTTTGCTTGCTACTATTTTACGTGCAATCATTTTCATATGCTTTTTCTTGGAGGTTTGGATGGTTGAAAGTGTGGTGAAGTTTCTTTGGGTGGTGAGGAAGGGTTTTCATAGTTTTTAGGATTCTTATGGGTGTTTTCCATTTGATCAGTTCATAAATTTGAGAGAAATGGAGAGAGTTTTGAGGTTTTGGAGATTTTGTCTTTTGAAAAAATTTGAGATCAGAGGGTAAGGACAGATCAATTTAAAGAGAGAAAATGTTGAGCATGTAACAACAACTTGTTGGAGGTTAGAAGTCTTTTCATCATGGGAGTTTCAGTTTGAAGAGACGTCAGACTCTTTTCCAAAAATCTCGACAATAATAGCGCGTGGGTTTAGGGATGAAACTGGTTTGTTTATAACTGACTGGTTCAAAAAGAGTTTGGGATAAAGTGGGACTCTTTTCAGATCATGATTCATATGTAGTTATTTCAAATTATGCGGAGAGTAGAATACATACCTTATAAGCTCGATGAACTAGTTTCTTCACTGAAAATTCTCTTGTGTAAGACTGATTTTTCCAAGAAAATAAGAGTAATATCATTAGACATCAATGAGACATTTTAGCACATGGCGCAAGGGTATACTAATAAAAGTATGAGACTGAACAATATCTACTTATTTACAAAATTCATAAATTATCTAACCAATCATTGAGTTAGAATCAGGTTCTTTTAGGTGATCTTAATCATCCCTAATTCTAACCTCTTCCTTCGAAGTGATCTCTACTCAAAGATTTTGTGAAGATGTTAGTTATTTGCTTATCAGTAGCACAAAATTCCACAGTGATCAAACCTTTTTCAAAGTTATCCCTCGGAAAATAATGCCTAACATCTATGTGATTAGTTCTTTTGTGATGGATGGATCTTGGTCATATTGATTGCACTTGTATTGTCACAAAATATAGGGATACAACCTACATTAATTCCAAAGTCCATTAATTATTGTTTGATCCACAACATGAGGCAGCAGCCACATAATAAGCTTCAATAGTAGACAAAGCCATAGAGTTTCGGTTTTTGGTGGCCCAAGATACAAGACATGAGCCAAGAAAGTGTGTCATATTTGAAGTACTCTTTCTATCCACAAGAAAACCTACATAATCGGCATCAGCATATCCCACAAAATCCAAATTACTACCTTTCGGATACCATAGGAAAAGATCAATTGTGCCTTTAAAGTATCTCAAGATCCTCGTGACAATCTTCAAGTGAGACTCCTTTGGATTTTCCTGAAATTTAGCACAAAGGCGTACACTAAAAACAACATCAGGCTTACTAGCAGTGAGATATAACAAAGAGCCGATCATTCCCCTATACATTTTCTGATCAAAATATGAACCAGGTTCATCCGAATCTAATTTTATCGTTGTTGCAATGGGAGTGCCAATTTCTTTGAATTTCCCTTCCTGGTTTTGTTGCTGAGGAACAGGTTCATGGACGGGTTCCCCTAAAGTTTGATAATTATCTCCTCTCTAATCAGTTCCCTCGATCAGGTTGCCCTAGGTAGAAGAACCTGGTCCATCACATGTTCCTTCTTGTAATGCAGCTTATGGCTGGACTGTTTTTCAGTATTTGAATTTCTTGTCAGCCCTATCTCTTCATCATCTTGTCCCTGCCTCTTAGAGAAAATGTTAGTTTCGTCAAAGGCAACATGCATATTTTCTTCTACACACATAACTCTTTTATTGTATATTTTATAAGCTTTACTATGTGAAGAATATCCCAAGAATACTCCCTCATCACTTCGGGGATCAAACTTACCTGGGGAATCTTTTACATTATTGTGCACAAAGTACTTGCATCCAAATTCTCTAGGTGGGATATATTTGGCTTTCTCCCTTTAAATAACTCATAGGGAGTCTTCTCAACAAGAGGTCTTGTCATGCACCTATTTATGATATACCATGTAGTATTCACATCTTTTGCCTAGAAGCTATGAGGTAATTTACTAGCAAGTAGCATAGTTCTAGCCTTTTCCTCCAAAGTCCTATTCTTTCTTTCAACTACACCATTTTGTTGGGGAGTTCTAGGAACAGAAAAATTATGACCTATGTCATGCTCATCACAAAATTCAGAAAATTTAGTATTCTCAAATTCAGTACCATGATCGTACCTAATTGATGCAAGTTAATTACCTAGTTGTTTCTGATTTTTTCTAAAAAATGAAGTCAACATGTCAAATGCTTCATCTTTAGATGTTAAAAAAGTGTCCAAGTAAGCCTAGAGTAATCAACATCATAACATATCTCTTACCACTCCTGCTCATTGTCCTCATTGATCCACAAAAATCCATATGGATCAGTTCTATTGACATAGTAGTTCTTACCATTTTCTTGCTTTTAAAAGAGGATCTTACATGCTTCTCCCTTATACAAGCCTCACAAACTTTATTTCCTTGAATTAGGCAGCCCTATCACCAAGTCCTTGGGGACTAGTTTGTTGAGTTGGCTTAGACTTGCATGTCCAACACACTTAAGCAAGTGAGTTCATTATCTGAAAGTGTGGACAGCTCCACCACATATATGTTATTCACTCTTTTTCCCTGTAAAACTATCTTATTTGTGGTAAGATTTATCACAAAGCATTTTGTAGAGGTAAAAGCAACAATGTTACCTCTATCACACAATTGTGATACACTTATTAGACTGTACTGCAGTACATCTATCAAGTAAACATTCTTAATAGAGTGAGAATCAGACTTTCCTACATTTTGAACCCCAATGATCTCACCTTTCTTTCCATTTCCAAACGAGATATTACCTCATTTAAGGTCCTTAAGTGAAAGGAATTTGTTCTTGCTTTCCATCATGTGCTTTGAACAGCCATTATCCATGTACCATATTTGGCTGCTCCCCTTCACTTGTACCTCTATTTCCTTATCAGACTCTCCAGTATCCATAAGTGCTCATTCATCATCATCATCATCATCATCATCATCAGAGCTTTCATCTGATATTTCTCCCTAAGCAGCAACCATAGCCTTGGTTGATCCTTTATTATTTCTTTTCCTGGGATGCACTTGTCCCTTCGTTCAACTCTTTCCTTTTGTCATTTAATCTCCCACAAAGGACAACTCTTGATACTGTGATCATTTTTCCACACTTGTAGCATCCATCATTAGTTTTCTTCTCCAGAGCTCTTGTCTTGATGTAGTTTCCACTTCTTGAAGAACCATTTCCTCTCCTTAGGTACTTCTTGAGGTCTTTGGTAATCATTGTCATTTCATCATCTTCCAGGTCAGAACCTTCAGTAATTCTGAGTGTCAAACTCTTTTCCTTCTTAGGCACATCCATTTTCATGGTTTGTCTCCTAAGTTCATAAGCAGTGAGATTTACAATCAATTAATCCAAAGGGAATGTAGAAATATTCTTTGATTCCTGAATGGCAGTGTGATCTTGTATTCCCAAGTAATTGGCAAGATCCTAGTAAGTATTTTCTCAACCCTTTCTTCATCTTCGGGGATAATCATGCCAAGAGATTTTAGTTCATTTTTCAATGTAGTGAACCTTGTGTACATCTCTTGAATGACTTTTCCATCCTTCATAGCAAAGTTTTCATACTAAGAATACAGTAGAGTTCCTCTTGATCTCTTCACCTGAGTTGTTCTTTCATGGGAAACTTGCAGTGTGTCCCATATTTATTTGACAGTGGAATAACCTTGGATCCTGTTGTACTCATCTGGACCATGTCCACAAACAAGTCATTTCTTGGTTTTGGCATTCTTTTCCCACTTCATCAAATCTCCAGCATTGAATTTAGCTCTTATCTTTGACACATCTACTCCTTCAGTATTTTTCTTCAAAGTAGCCAGTGGACCATAAGTGACAATGTCCTACAGCTTATAGTCCTCTCCATGTATGTGATCTTTCATCCTTGACTTCCACCAAGAGTAGTATTGGCCATTAAAGAGTGGTGGTCTAACAGTGGATTACCTTTCCTAATTTCTAGGTGGTGCACTCATATTGATATTCTCCTAAGGTGTTAAGCCTCTTCAAGATAACCTCCTCTGATACCAATTGATATGTTATACCTCAATACCACACAAGAGGAGGGATGATTCGTGTGGTGTAACGATCCGACCGGTCGTTTTGAGCATTTGCACTTCGCTCGAAGCTTGGGGGCATGAGTAGCTCCATATAATGTAGTGTGAAAATTTTGAGTTCATTCCGAGTTAACTTGAAATGTTTCGGCGTGAGTTTTTAGAAGTCGAAAGTTCAAAAGTTTGATTTAAGGTGCGTTTCATCATTTCGATGTTGTTATGCATGATTTGAGGCCTCGATTAAGTCTGTGTTATGTTGTAGGAATTTTTGGTATGTTCGTACGGGGTCCGAGGGGCTCGGGTGAGTTTCAAATAGGGTTGGGTTGTGTTGCGCTCGTTTTTCTTATGTTTCGACGCCGTTTCTTCAAGCATAAAAGATATCATATTGAAGAAATGAGCTCCGATTTCTGTTTTTATTGCATTACTAGATCCGTATCATAATTACGGACCCGTAGAAAAAATAATCGTCGAATTTGGACATCGTATGAGGATTTTATGGTCATTTTACTAAGAATTGAATTGCCAGATTTTTCAGATTAATTACGAAATTGCCACTGATTTTGTATTTTAAAATCTGCACATTTCCAAATATTGAAACCAACATATCTCTCCTTCATTATAAGGTCAAATGGAGTGATTTAAAAGTCTTTCTTGACTAAAATTCATAAGGAATCAATTGGAGGCATCAAAAGCAAGTTTTGAGATTTTTTAGAATGCAAAAACGAGGCAGAACAGCTGGGCTAAAATACTTAATATCGAAGGTTTGTTCATTTGGTCATATTTTGTGTTGGGGAGCTCGGATTTGGACAATATTTGGAGGAGATTTTCACCATATGGATTAGGGTAAGTGTTTTATAATTGATTTTGGTTATATTCCATGAATCCATCTTCGTTTTTGGCATTTGATTGTTGATTTCAAAGTGAAATTTTGGGGGTTTTGTCTAAGATTTCATAAAGTGAATTTTGAGTTTTGAACATGGATTCGGAGTCGGATTTGAGTGAAATTAGTATGGTTGGACTCGTAATTGAATGGGTTGTCAGATTTTGTGAGTTTTTTCGGGTTTCAAGGCGCGGTCACGGGTTTGATTTTTTGGTCGATTTGGGATTTTGATTAAAGATTCGACCTTTATCGATGGTGTTTGTTTACTTTGGCATTATTTGATGTATTTAAGTTGATTTTGGCTAGTTTCGAGCTGTTTGGATTGTCGTTACACGCGAGATTGCCTTTTTTGGAGCATCGTTTGGCTTGCTGGGTATTGAATTTGGCTTGTTCGAGGTAAGTAACTCTTCTAAACTTAGTTTTGAGGGTATGAAACCCTGATATACGTGTTATGTGATTGGTATTGAGGTGACGCTCATACTAGGTGACGCGTGTGGGCGTGCACCATGTGAATTGGGACTCTGTTGTTTCTATGGCACTGTATAGTAGTCCTATTTGGTTAATATCCGTGTTTTCACCATGCGATAAAGTAAATGAGTAGTCAATCATGCTAGATATCATGTTTAGGTTTTATGTTGATGCGGGTGGGACACATAGTGGTCGTTTCTTGGTGTCATTTTACTGATTTCATTGATATTTCGTACTTAGTCACATTCATGCATTCATATAATATCTCATACTAAGTTGTTATTTATTGATATTCTTATCATTGTTCTCAGGCTAGTTCGATGACATTGTGATCTCGTGAGTGAGACTGGAGAGATTGATAACTGAGTGAGTCCGGGGGCCTGTTTGTGAGGATATTGATACTATAGCACGTGAGTTGTCTGTGTAGTACGTGAGTTGTTCGCGTGGATCCAGATGTTGATATTATATCATGTGAGTTGTCCGTGCAGCACGTGAGTTATCAGTGAGGATTATAGTGCTTGGGTTATAAGAGCCACTCCGGAGTCTGTACACGCCCAGTGAGCGCGATTGATTATATTGAGGGATGGATGGACATGGATCTCGTCCGAAGCATTTATATACCTAGAGATGGATCTTCTCCATGGGGCCGGATTGGCCTTCCTCGGTACTGAGTGACTGATGGTCAGTGATGTATATATTCCGGGATGGATCTTCCCTGGGCTGTATTGGCCATATACAGTACCGAGTGGTTGAGCATGATGAGTGGAAAGTGTGAGACAATGAGATTGAGTACTATGAGAGTGTGAGTACATGATTCTTCTCTGAGATACATGGAATTTGCATGCACACATGACATATAGGCATAGAGATGCATTTTTCCTCATGTTATACGATATCACGTCACTCATGACTTTTTAGACAAATTGATATGTGGGCATAGAAAGGTATTTCACATGTGTTATTTGGAAATAAAATGAAACATATTATTTATTGTGGAAAGTATATGTGGAAAAATTACAGTTTTCAAACTTACTCGTATTTTGGTATTTTCGGTAAAAGATATGGGTTTTCACTGAGATACTTGAAAAGCATGACTATTTCTGGAACTGTGAACGAGCTGAGCATTTCTTGCTTCTGAGATACCTCTCTTATACTTGTATTATGTAGTTATGAACCGTTGTGGGATATTGGTATTAGACGGACCTTTTGTTAGCCCGTCACTGCTTTCAACCTAAGGTTAGGTTTGTTACTTACTGAGTACATGGGGTCAGTTGTACTAATACTATACTTCTGCACCTTGCGTGCAGATGTTGGCTGTTGATCTTGTTGTGTTTGATGGGAGCTGGATTGAAGATGTACCTGTGTCCCAGTTTGTAACGACGCGGCCGGTTGTTTCAAGAGTTATAGCCTCGTTTCCCTCATTTCTACTTCCTTTTGTGTTCTTCGGCTATATTATGATCTACCAAATTAGTTGGTTCGGGTTCGGAGTGAGTTGAGACACTAAGTCTCTTATTTAGAAGCTTATGTTGGAAAAGTCAATCGGATGTTGACTTATATGTAATCGATCTCAGATTTGAATATTGATGGTTCCATTAGCTCCGTTAGGTGATATTGGACTTAGGAGCGCCTCCAGAATGTGATTTGGAGGTTCGTAGTGAAATTAGGCTTGAATTGGCGATTTTGGTCGGCAATAAAAAATTTGATATCGGGGTCGGAATGGATTTCTGGAAGTTGGAGTAGGTTCGTGGTGTCATTTGTGATGGTGTGTGTAAAATTTGAGGTCATTCGAACGTGGTTTGGTAAGTTTCGATGTTGTTTGCAGAATTTGGAAGTTTAGAAGTTCTTAGGCTTGAATCCGAGGATAATTTGGTGTTTTGATATTGTTTTGAGTAATTTGGTGTTGAATCTGAAGAATCGACTAAGTTTGTATGTTGATATATGACTTATTGGTATGGTTGGTTGAGGTCCCGAGGGCCTCGGATGTGTTTCAGGTGATTAATGGATCAAGTTTGAAGTTTGGAAAATTGCTAAAGTTGGCCTGTTGCTGGTGTAATCACACCTGCGACGGTATGGCCGCAGGTGCGATGCTGCAAGTGCGATGGGATTGGCATAGATGCGGAGTTGGGGTTGGCCTGGGATAACCGCAGGTGCAAATGGGTGTGCGCATCTGCGAGTCCGCAGAAAAAAAGCGGGTAGTTGCCCGAAGAAGCGAAAGAGAGGAGGACTGTCAGTATTTGTCGGTGCGAAGTCTTTTCCGCACCTGCGAGATCGCAAGAGCGGATATGGAGCGCAGGTGCGGAGATGGGAACTTAAGTGATTTTTCGCAGATGTGGAGATTGTTGTGCATATGCGGCTCCGCAGGTGCGCATTTTGAGCCGCAGGTACGAAAAGTCTGGGCAAAACCTATAAATAGAAGATTTTGTGATTTTTGCCCATTTCTACCATTTTCCACCACTGAGATAAGTTACTTGAGATCTATTATCATTAGCTATGGTATTTTCCCATTAATTTCCCACCTAATTAGTAGGTTTTTGAAGTGAAATAAGGGGTTAGGGCTTAGGATTTTGGATAGTGTACTTTTGGGATTTGAGGGACCAAATGATGTCGGATTTTGATAAATTTTGTATGGGTAGACTCGTGAGTGAATGGGCTTTCGGATTCTGTGACTTTTGTCAGATTTCGGGACGTGGACCTGGGGGCCGAGTTTGAGCCAATTTCAGGTTTTGAGACTAATCTGGTAGTATTTTCTTTTAAAACTTGTTCTTTTAGCATATAATAATGGAAGTGGTTGTGACCAGATTCTGATCATTTGGAGGCCGAATCGAGAGGCAAGAACATCGTGGAGTAGAGATTTGCTTGGTTTGAGGTAAGTAACGGTTATAAATCTAGTCCTGAGGGTATGAAACCCTGATTTCGTGTCATGTGACTATTTGGAGGTGATGCACATGTTAGGTGACGGGCGTGTGGGCATGCACTGTTGGGGATTGTGACTTGGTATGTCCCGTAGAAACTGTAAAGTTGCATATGTTGTAACTATATTCTCCTTATGTGTTTTAGAAAGATTTACCGTGAATCGTGCTAGATGCCATGTCTAGGCTTTATGCCGGTATTGTTGGACCCTTAGAGGTCTTTTATTGTTGTCCTCTCACTGGTTTGGTATCAACCTGTATGCAGTCATGTTCATCTATTTATAAATCATATCTCAATCTCTGTTATTCTATTTGATGCATCATATCAATGTTGTTTAGGCTGATTACTTTGATTTTTGAGATCCCGCAGCATGTTTCATTGATTCTGCCATGATGGGCATTGATATAGCGCTTGGGATGAAGGATCCCCTCCGGAGTCTATACACACCCTGAGTGAGCACAGGTACCTAGCGAGTGCGACTGCTGAGTGCTGAGAGAGTGGGAGACATGAGTGATTGTAAGGCATGAGTGATTATGAGGTTGGAGTGATTGCGAGGACTGAGTGATGTTTTTCCCCAGGGGTAGTATATGATTTCATCATTTGTGCTCATAACTTATTTGAGTCCTTGTTTGAGAACTTTTGAAAGATATTATTAATTGATTTTACCTGAACTGTATTTAAACAAGCTAATTTGGCTTAAACTTTGGTTTCAAAGCATGTCGTACTTTACTGAATTTTGTGATATGAACTATACTTGCATCTAGATCGTCACTACTTCTCAGCCTTTATTTACTGATTTTACTTACTGAGTTGGTGTACTCACGTTACTCCCTGCACCTTGTGTACAGATCCAGGCCTTTCTAGCCACGGTAGCAGTTGTTGATACATTCAGTAGCAGATCATCAGAGATAGCAAGGTAGCTGCATGGCGATCGCAGCGCTGCTTTTCTTCTTCCTTATCTTCCCCTTAGTTGTATTTTGGTTTTTCCCAGACTATGTTAGTCTTGTTGTATCAAACAGTTTGTAGTAGTTTCTCATGACTTAGTGCCACTCTGATGTCGGGCTATCTTTTCTGCATTTTATTTTGAGTTAATCTCTTTCATGAAGATTCTATTATGAAAAGCTTTGACTTATCTTTTAAATTAATATCATTGTGTTTTGGAAATGTGTGATCTTTCCTAGTACTACGATAGGCGCCATCACGACAGGGTTAGTTTTGGGTCGTGACAAGTTGGTATCAGAGCTTAGGTTACGTAGGTCTCACGAGTCATGAGCAGGTTTAGTAGAGCCTTGTAGATCAGTGCGGAGACGTCCGTACTTATCTTCCAGAGGTTGCAGAACCCATAGGAAAATCTCACATTCTTGAATTATTGTCGTGCGAATCGATTGATTTTGGTAAATAAACTTCTATTGTTTCATTCTCTCACAGATGGTGAGGACTTGCACTATTGGACAGCATGACTAGCCACCAGTACCACCAGCCAGACCTACGAGAGGTTGAGGCCACGGTCAAGGCCATGGTAGAGGTCGCAGCAGCTGGGGCTATACCTGCAGACCCCCCAATTGCTCCAGATCAGGACCAGGTCCCCGTGGTAGATGTTCCGGCGGGATCAGCTCAGGCACCACCTGTGCCTATTGTAATTCCTGACCTTCAAGAGGCCCTAGCTCAGATTCTGTCAGTGTGTACTGGCCTTGCTCAGGCAGTCCCTATTTCTACGGCCGCAGCCACTTCTGAGGTCGGAGGAGGCACTCAGACTCCCGCCGCTCGCACACCCAAGTAGGTTGTTCAGGGACTATAGACACTGGGGGCACCACCAGCCTAGCCGGTTGCAGCTTTTTAGGATAATGTGGTTCCTGCTATGCCTGAGGATGAGCAACGTAGATTGGACAGGTTTGGGAGACTCCAGCCTCCGTCTTTCATTAGTGTAGATGGTGAGGATGCACAGGGTTTCTTGGATAAGTGTTAGAGGATACTCCATACAGCAGGCATTCTAGAGACCAGTAGGGTCTCATTCACTATTTTACAGTTCTCTAGGGATGCATTCAGTAGGGTCTCATTCACTACTTTTCAGTTCTCTAGGGATGCATTCAGTTGGTGGGAGGCTTACGAAAGGCGTAGGCCAGTCAGCGCAGCGCCCCTTACTTGGCAATAGTTCTCCGTTGTCTTTCTGGAGAAGTTTGTGCCTCAGTCTCGCAGAGAGGAGCTGTGCTGGCAGTTTGAGTAGCTTCGTCAGGGTGAGATGTATGTGACGCAGTATGAGATGCAATTCTCAGAGTTGGTCCGTCATGCTATCTGGTTGGTTCCCACAGACGGATAGAGGATCAAGAGGTTTATAGATGGCCTCACTTTTCAGGTTTGATTGCTTATGACTAGAGAGAGAGTGTCTGGTGCTACTTTTGATGAGGTTGTCGAATTTTCTTGGCATATTGAGATGGTTTGCGGTTAGGAGAGGGTTGAGAGCAAGACCAAGAGGCCTCATGGACAGGGTGGATTCAGTGGTGCTCCTCATGGGGGTCAGTTCCAGCACGGTAGAGGCCGTCCATTAAGGCATGCTCAGTAAGCCCGCCTAGTTCTAGTGCATCATCGGGCCATAGTTCTCACAGTTCTCATCAGATCCACTCCTCACTCAGTGCCCTCCTATCCCATATTTCTTCCCGTGATCCATCAGTCCAAGGCTCCTCCATGCCAGGTTCTTCTACCAGTTATCCCGGTGTTAGGGGTTCCTTTCAATCCCTGTCACCAGCACCAAGGAGTTGTTTTGAGTGTGGGAGTTTGGGCATATGTTGAGGCAGTGTCCTCGTCGTCATGGGGGTCCATCTACACAGAGGAGTCAGCCTTCGACTTCAGCACCAGTTACTTCACCACCCGCCCAGTCAGCTAGGGGTAGAGGTCAGTCAGCTAGGGGTCGCCCTAGAGGGGGAGGCCGATCAGGTGGTTCTCAAGCCTGTTTCTATGCCCTCCCAGCCAGACCAGATGTTATTGCTTCAGATGCTTTGATTACAGGTATTGCATCAGTTTTTCATAGAGATGCCTCTGTATATTTTACCCTTGTTCCACGTATTCATACGTTTCCTCGTATTTCGCTCATTTTTTGGATATGGCCCGTGAGTGTTAGTTTTCATATGTTCATGTATCTACTCCTGTGGGCGATACTACTGTTGTGGACTCGTATATCGGTCATTTGAAGTGATTATTAGGGGTCTGGAGACCCGAGTGGAGCTTTTGCTGCTCAGTATGGTTGAATTCGATGTGATATTGGGTATGGATTGGTTATCTCCATGTCATGTTGTTCTAGATTGTCACGCTAAGACCGTGACGTTGGCGATGCCGGGATTTTCGAGGGTTTAGTGGAGCGGTTCTATAGACTATGTACCTAGTAGGGTGATTTCATATTTCAAGACTCAGCGTATGGTTGAGAAGAGTTGTCTATCTTATTTGGCCTTTGTGAGGGATGTTAGTGCTGAGGCTCCTACCATTGATTTTGTTCCGGTGGTACGGGATTTTCCGTATGTGTTTCCAGCGGACTTTCCAGGCATGCCGCCTGACATGGATATTGACTTCGGTATTGATTTGGTGTCAGGCACTCAGCCCATTTCTATTCCAACGTATCGTATGGCACCGGCGGAGTTGAAGGGGTTTAAAGAGCAGCTTCAGGAACTCCTTGATAAGGGGTTTATTTGGCCTCGTGTGTCACCTTGGGGTGCACCGATTCTATTTATGAAGAAGAAGGATGGTTCCATGAGGATGTGCATTGATTACAGGCAGTTGAACAAGGTCACAGTCAAGAACAAGTATCATTTGCCTCGTATTGATGATCTATTTGACCAGCTTCAGGGAGTGAGGGTATTCTCCAAGATTGATTTGAGGTCCGTGTGTCACCAGCTAGAGATTCGGGATTCGGATATTATTAAGACAGCTTTCAGGACACGTAGGGCCATTATGAGTTCTTGGTGATGTGTTTTAGGCTGACCAATGCCCTAGCTGCGTTCATGCATTTGATGAACAGTGTATTCCAGCCCTATTTGGACTCATTCATTATTGTATTTATTGATGACATCCTGGTGTGCTCTCGTAGCCAGGAGGAGCATGCTCAGCATTTGAGGATTGTATTACAGAGATTAAGGGAGGAGAAGCTTTTTGTAAAGTTCTCCAAGTGTGAGTTCTGGCTCGGTTCAGTAGCATTCTTGGTGCACGTGGTGTCCAATGAGGATATTCAGGTGGATCTGAAGAAGATAGAGATGGTGCAGAGTTGTCCTTCATCGTCCTCATCCACGGAGATTAGGAGCTTTCTTGGTTTGGTGGGCTATTACCGTCGCTTTGTGGAGGGATTTTCATCTATTGCATCGTCCTTGACCAAATTGACCCAAAAGGGTGCTCCATTTAGGTGGTCAGACGAGTGTGAGGAGAGCTTTTAGAAGCTCAAGACTGCCTTAACCACAACTCCAGTTTTAGTTTTTCCTCAAGGATAGGTATTGGATGTGTTTTGATGCAGGAGGGTAGGGTGATTGCCTATGCCTCGCACCAGTTGAAGACCCATGAGAAGAACTATCTTGTCCATGATCTTGAGTTAAAAGCCATTATTCACGCCTTGATGATTTGGCTTCATTATTTATATTGGGTTCATTGTGAGATCTATAATGATCATCGGAGTTTGCAACATCTATTTAAGCAGAAAGATCTTAACTTGCGTCAGCGGAGATGGTTAGAGCTTATTAAGGACTATGATATCACTATTATGTACCATCCAGGGAAGGACAATGGGGTGGCCAATTCTTTGAGTCGTCGGGCGGAGAGTTTGGGGAGTTTATCATATCTCCCAGCTGCAGAGAGACCATTGGCATTAGATGTTCAAGCCTTAGCAGGCCAGCTTGTTAGATTGGTTATTTCGGAGTTGAGTCGGGTATTGGCTTGCGTGGTCTCCACGTCTTCTCTTTATGACCGTATCAGGG
This sequence comes from Nicotiana paniculata, assembly GCA_005239505.1. Taxonomy (NCBI): domain Eukaryota; kingdom Viridiplantae; phylum Streptophyta; class Magnoliopsida; order Solanales; family Solanaceae; genus Nicotiana; species Nicotiana paniculata. The sequence goes on along the minus strand of ML366292.1, from coordinate 56,116 downwards.
AGTGTCAGTATGATGACCCCCACCTGCTCGTTCTTCAGAACACGGTTCGGCGAGGTGATGCTAGGGATGTGACTATTAGCGATGACGGTGTGTTGAGGATGCAGGGCTGGATATGTGTACCTAATGTAGATGGGCTCCAAGAGTTGATTCTTGAGGAGACCCACAGCTCGCGGTACTCCATCCATCCGGGCACCGCGAAGATGTACCAGGATTTGAGACTGCACTATTGGTGGAGGTGGATGAAGAAGGATCTAGTTGGGTTTGTAGCTCGATGTCTCAACTTTCAGCAGGTTAAGTACGAGCATTAGAGACCGGGTGGCTTGCTTCAGATATTAGAGATCCTGGAGTGGAAGTGGGAGCGGATCACCATGGACTTCGTATTTGGGCTCCCACGGACTTTGAGGAAGTTTGATGTTATTTGGGTTATTGTGAATCAGCTGACTAAGTCCGCGCACTTCATTCTAGTTGGTACTACTTACACTTCAAAGCAGTTGACTGAGATTTATATCCGAGAGGTTGTTCGCCTGCATGGTGTCTCAGTTTCCATCATTTCAGATAGAGGTACTCAGTTTACATCACAGTTTTGGAGAGCCGTACAGCGAGAGTTGGGTACTTAGGTCGAGTTGAGCACATCCTTTCACCCTCAGACGGAGGGACAGCTCGAGCGCACTATTCAGATATTGAAGGGTATGTTATGCGCTTTTGTCATTGACTTTGGGGGTTCATGGGACCAGTTTTTGCCGCTCGTAGAGTTTCCATATAACAACAGTTATCAGTCGAGTATTCAGATGGCTCTGTACGAGGATTTATATGGGAGGAGGTGTAGATCTCCGGTAGGACGGTTTGAGCTAGGTGAGGCTAGGCTCTGTTACACCCCGTGTTTTTGTACATGAAAGTACGCCATAAGTAAATTGATGAAAGCTCGGAAATGAGATGTTACATCCCGCATTTTCATACATTAAAGTTTCATCGTAAGTTAATCGACATAAGTTCGGGATTGAGATTATACGCATTATGCTATTTCAAGCAAGTGATGAGTAAATTCGTGAAGGAGAGAGGATAAGCAAATCAAAGAAAATAAGTTTCGTCAAAGTTTGGCAATTTGGGATAAGATACGGTCCGAGCTAAAATACCCGGTACATATGGACTAGTACCATACAAGGTTTCACACGACCATGATAGTAAGGTGTATAAGGTGTGTTAAAAGGGAGTAGTATTCTAAGTAATTTGAGATAATTCTNCCCCCCCCCCCCCATCCCCCCACGTGGCAGCCCATGAAGTGGTTAATAAAGCCACTAAGTGACTCATATAATATGCAGAAAGGTGTCACATTATTAGAGCATGACAAGGATTACATTCTCTTTATAATATTCTTTAGCCTTCTAACGTTTACATTGTCTTTATGATATTCTTTAGCCTACTAAGGTTTACATTCTCTTTATGATATTCTTTAGCCTTCTAAAGAAGGTTTGCGTTCTCTTTAGCACATAACAAGGTTTACGTTTAAGAGAGATTGCATACGTGATTTACAATGGTCGGAGCTATAACGTGAGATTTTGCGATTCTAAGGAGGTATGGTGCAATCTTTCTCAAGAATATCATACGGATTTTTCCCTACTTCGATCCTCCGTAACGTGTTTTGTCGCAATTGACGTGTATTAGAGGGATTTTCAAGAGAATCGGCTTAGGTATGTTAAGTCTATCCCTTCTTTCGTTTTGGCATGATCTATACGACATGAACAAATGAGCAAATGCACAACTTCCATAAATGACTCTATTCATAGAAATATTAGAGATGTCTATGTTCTTGAATTCCCATATGTCTTATTATTCTATCGTCTGTTCATGGGTCTCAAAAAATACGTAAGTTGATAAAGTTTACTTCATGATATTAATCAAAGTCATAATGGTCTTATGACACTCCGAAAGATTTTATTGATGTACTTCTCATGCATTGCATTCATTTTCATTTATCCATGAACAAACGGCATTATATACACGTATACATGTGTGTGTGTGTGTGTTTGTATATATATATATATATATATANTGTGTGTGTGTGTGTGTGTATATATATATATATATATATATATATATATATATATATATATATATATATACGGGATATGGAAAAAGGTTACGGCATTATATACGCATCACCACTGGATCAGCTGGTATACGTTGATGATTTTCCCACAGTGGCCAAGATGATATGATGGGATGCACTCAGAGGCTTGATGATGTTATGGACGCATATACCCATGCATGGTATGACATTTATACGCATACGCATGACATTATAATATTAAATGATTCACAAAGCTATTCAGATATACACGTTGAGTCTTTTACTCCATGTTTCTCTCATGTCTATTTTTACTGATTTTCATTCCTTACATACTCGGTACATTATTTGTACTGACGTCCCTTTTTCCTGGGGACGTTGCGTTTCATGCCTGCATGTCCCGATAGACAGGTCGAAAGTCCTCCAAGTAGGCTATCAGCTCAGCGGAAGATGTTGGAGCGCTCAATAGTTCCGGACTTGCTTGGCTGGTCAATATGTGAGGTCATTCGGACGTGGTTTAGTAGGTTTTGACGTCATTTGTGAACTTTGGAAGTTTAGAAGTTCTTAGGCTTGAATACGAGGGTAATTTTGTGTTTTGATGTTGTTTTGAGTGATTCAAAGGTTTGACTAAGTTCGTATGTTGATATATGACTTGTTGGTATGGTTAGTTGAGGTCACGAGGGCCTCGGGTGTGTTTTGGGTGGTTAACGGATCAAGTTTAATGTTTGGAGAATTGCTTAAGTTGGCTTGTTGCTGGTGTAATCGCACCTGCGAGGGTAGTGCGAGGCTGCAGGAGTGGTAGGATTGGCGCAAATGCAGAGTTGGGGCCGGCATGGGTTAACCGCAGGTGCAAATGGGTGTGCACATCTGCGAGCCCGCAGAAGCGGAAGAGAGGAGGACTGGCAGTGGTCACAAGTGCGAGGTCTTTTCCGCACCTGCGATGTCGCAGGAGCGGAGCTGCAGAGATGGGCACTTAAGTGATTTTCCGCAGATACAGAGATTGTTGCGCAAAAGCGACTCCGCATGTGCGCATTTTGAGCCGCAGGTGCGAAAAGTCTGGGCAGAACCTATAAATAGAAGACTTGGTGATTTTTGCTCATTTGCACCATTTTCAACTCGGACTGTTGAGCTTTTGGGGTGATTTTTGAAGGGGATTCAAGGATATTCATTGAGGTAAGTTACTTGAGCTCTATTATCATTAACTATGGTGTTTTCCCGTTGACCATCTAATTAGTAGGTTTTTGAAGTGAAATAAGGAGTTAGGGCTTGGGATTTTGGAGAGTGTAATTTGGGGATTTGAGGGACCAAATGATGTCAGATTTTAATAAATTTCATATGGGCAGACTCGTGAGTGAATGGACTTTCATATTTTGTGAATTTTGTTGGATTTCAAGACGTGGGCCCCAGGGCCGGGTTTGAGCCAATTTCGGATTTTGAGTCTAATTTGATAGTTTTTCTTGTGGAATTGATTCCTTTAGCATATATTAATGGTATTATAGTAGTTGTGACCAGATTTGGAGAATTTGGAGGCCATATCGAGAGGCAAGAGCATCGCGGAGTAGAGATTTTCTCGATTTGAGGTAAGTAACGGTTGTAAATCTAGTCCTAAGGGTATGAAACATCGGATTTTGTGTCATGTGACTATTTGGAGGTGATGCACATGCTAGGTGACGGGCGTGTGGGCGTGCACCTTGGGGATTATGACTTGGTCCATCCCATAGAAACTGTAAAGTTGCATATCTTGTTGTAGATATATTCTCCTTATGTGTTTTAGAAAGATTTACTGTAAATCGTGTTAGATGCCATGTTCTAGGCTTTATGCCAGTATTGTTGGACCCTTAGAGGTCTTTTCTTGCTTTTCTCTCACTGTTTTGGTTGATAACATGTACTCAATCATGTTCATGTATTTTATATCATTCTCTGTCTCTATTATTCTATTTGATGCATCATATCAGTGTTGATTGGGCTTATTACTTTGATTTCTGTGAGCCCCGAAGACTGGAGAGATTTATGACTGAGTGAGGTTGAGGGCCTGATTTGTAAGGACATTTATGCGATTGAGCTGCACACTATAACATGTTTCATTGATTCTGCCATGATGGGCATTGATGTAGAGCTTGGGCTGAACGATTCCCTCCGGAGTCTATACACACCCCTAGTGAGTGCAGATACCTACTGAGTGCGAGTGTCGAGTGCCTATTGCTGAGTGAGTGGGAGCCATGAGTGATTGTAAGGCATGATTAATTGGTGAGGTTAGAGTGATTGGGAGGACTGGGTGATCTTTTGCCCGAGGGGCGGTATATGATTTCATCATTTGTGCTTATAGCTACTTTGAGTCCTTGTTTGAGCACTATTGTAAGATATTTTTAATTGATTTTAACTGAACTAGATTTAAACAAGCTGATTTGACTTAAACTATGGTTTCAAAGCATGTCTTACTTTACTGAGCTTTGTGATATGAATTGTACTTGCATCTAGTTCGTCACTAATTCTCAGCCTTTATTTATTGTTGTTACTAACTGAGTTGGTGACCTCATGTTACTCCCTGCACCTTGTGTGCAGATCCAAGCATTTCTGGCTACGGTAGCGGTTGTTGATACATTCAGTAGTGGATCGTCGGAGATAGCAAGGTAGTTGTTTGGCGATTGCAACCCTGCTTTTCTTCTTCCTTATCTTCCCCCTAGTTGTATTTTTGTTTTTCCCAGACTATGTTAGTCTTGTTGTATCAGACATTTTGTAGTAGTTGCTCATGACTTAGTGACACCCCGATTTCGGGCTATCTTTTTCGCATTTTTATTTTGAGTTGAACTCTTTTATGAAGATTCTGTTATGAAAAGCTTTGACTTATCTTTTAAATGAAATATCGTTGTGTTTTGGAAATGTGTCGACTTGCCTAGTACCACGATAGGCACCATCACGACATGGTTAGTTTTGGGTCTTGACACGGTTTGTAGCTACCCGTTGTTCGTGGTAGCTTTATATCTATAAAACTTTGCTTATGTACTTTTCAAACAAACAATGTATTTATTTTATTTCAGCTTTGTAAATTTTATTTTTAGAAGCTCATGATTTGTATTATCAGTCCTTGGGAAATATATAGGATTTAGATGTTTTGTTTTACTTAATTATCTTATTAAATTTCATTGAAATTGGATAGTTGTTAATTGGCTTACCTAGCGGGTTGGGTTAGGTGCCATCACGACTAGTTGGATTTTGGATCGTGACAAGTTGGTATCAGAGCTCTAGGTTCATAGGTTCTATAAATCATGATCAAGTGTCTAGTAGAGTCTTGCAGATCGGTATGATGAGTCCATACCTATCTTCGAGAGGCTACAAGGCATTTAGTATATACATCCCATCTTTCTTTTCCTTCCACACATTCTTATGCACATATGAGCTCTTGGTATCAGTTGTGCATCGACGGCTTGTGATTTCGTCGTTGAGGTGCGAGATGTGATTTTGGCATGCTGATGATGGGCCAGACTGGAGGACTTGAGGCCCGATTTTGAATGTAGTTTGAGCACGAAGATTTTGATTTTGGGAGCACGTGCTTTTGGGACTTATATGTCTGTTGGTGCCCCTATTAGTAGAATTTGTGATTGGAGACATGTGGTGAGTATGTTGTGACTGGGAGATGTGTCCAGATTGGTCGAATGTGACGAGAAGAGTTTACTTGAGAGGTGGCAGGACTATTAGGTGTTTGATTTCTATCTTGATTTGGCTTATGGTTCCGAATTATGAGTTTATTAAAGGATCTTTCTTGTTGCTTAATGTCGGAATGAATTAGGTTCTCGTGTCTTATTGTTGAAATCAGACTCAGGAAGAATAAGCGATTGCGTAGTAGTTGTGGTTGTGGAAGGGTATAGAGAGATGTCAGTTTGAGGCAAAGCAGGTTGGTTATCTCATGCGAGGTGCCCTGAGGTTGTGTGGTCCCTATGACGTTTTGTGGAGAGTTCTCTTTTACCAATATAGGATATATGTTGCAATTTGAGTTTGGATCGCTTATGAAAGTTTTGTGTGTTTTGATAGGGCTTTGAGCCAAATGGTGGAGTCTGCTATCGACGAGTTGATTGCATGATTATGTGTTGTATTGGTTTCGGTTTGAGGTATACTGGTGAATCAGTTATAACAGGAGGGGTTGAGATTGAGGATGATTCGAGTAAGGGAATTTCTGGATACGGGTTTTATTACACTCTATGGATATAAGGGAATCATAAAAATAATTGAGTAGTTATTCGTGAAGGATGTAGTGTACATGGAGTAGGAATTGCTCGCTTGCTTAGGAGTGTGGGTGAATCCCTTGGGTGTTGGTGTGCTAATGGCACACAGTTCATTCGGTCTGTTTTGTCTGTTTAATTGAGATTTGAGAAGAGTGGATGACTCTCGAGAATGGTTCTAATGAATTCAAGATTTATATGTAGCGATTTGGAATTTTCAAGAATTGTATATGGCTGGAAACTGAGAGTTACATTGGATGGTGTAGAGACTTGTGGCATTTTTATATCATTGTGGATTATGTATTTCATTACCAAGAGGGTGAAGGAAACAGTTTTAGGGTCCATAAGGTCTCTTTAGAGTGGGTGTCTCGGTTGTGGTGCTTCGGGGTGCTTAAAAGGGAAGTCAGGGGCCTTAGGGCGTTGTGGTTTTATACTAGGGTCTATTGTGTGGTCAATTTTGGTTAGGGGTCGTGGTGTTCTAGCAAGGAGAAGTATCAATTTCAAGGCAATTTGGAAAGGGCTTGGACAAATAGGACAGCTTGGCAGTAGGGTGGATCAGCACAGTAATGAGTATGACCAGTTCTTTAGGTACTTATGACGTGGTTAGTCTCTATAGGTGTTTCGTGGCAATGCTCATGGGTTATGGTGGCCTGCGTGGTTGGGTAGAGTTAGAGAGATTCGATTCTGATAGGTTGGTGATGTATGAATGGGATTCGAAGAGTTTTCAATGATTTCTACCACGGTTCGAGGAGTATATTTCCTACCGGCGTGAAGAATATGTTTGTATTTGTATTCTCTCTGGGATAGGATCAAATGGAAGGTTTATCACCGATCGGGTCTGTATTCTACTTGTGACTCAAATTTGATTATGAGAATCTTGTACTCTTCATAGGATGGCATGGTAGATGTGGTGCGTTGTGTGGGATTGAGATTTGCAAGTGCAAGGTCACGGGTCAGTTTGGAAGGGAAGGACATAAATTTGTAGGCAGCATGGATAGTTTCAAATGACTAGGTAAATGATATTACTATTTTGTATGGCTTGATGAGAGTATACATTTCAGAAAGGGCAATGTGTTTTGATGTATTGATACCTAAATGGTACTGCGACACTCTCCTTGTTGATCAAGTGCTGATATTCAAATTTTGCTATGTGACACGAAAGAATTTAGAAGTATTCCTCGTGGGATGATCGTGTATGAGAGATGTGTTAGGCATTCTGGTAGTGGAGTTGGGATCAGATAGGGTGATTCGTGTGTTCTATGTATTTGGAGACTAGGAGTTCTCAGGAGCGGATTGTTTCATGGTTGTGGACTATGAAGTCATGGCCGAAGCTAGCCAGATGATAATATGTGTTATGATTCAGTCATTACGGGCTTTTAGAGGTTTATTTATCTATTTGAGAGTGCCCAAATATTATTGGGGGTCCATTGGTACGCCCAATTAGGACGTATATTCTACACTGAGTTAGATTGGTTGACTCCGTAGTGCTATTGTTGAGGGATATGCCACTCGGTTGTTACTGAGCTTATTCGTGTTCTGAAATTTTCTATGAGTTACTCTTTTATGCTATGAGGAGTTGTGATTCGTTGGTTTTAGGCACACATTGTGCGGTTCTATTGTGGTCTTATAGCGGATATTGAGCGAGATGAGTAATTGGGTATTGCATGATTGAGGGCGTAGTGGTTATGTTCTTTCAGGTGTGGTGTGCCATTGTGTCATCTGATTCTCCGTAGTTATGGTAATGCACTTTGGGTACTTGATGTCGAATTTCACGTGGTTATTGATTTTGAGCAGGGTGGCTCAAGGTATATGATATGGACCAGCATTTGGATGGAGTCACGCATTGCAACAGAGTTATGTTGAGGTATGAACCTTTTTTTTAGAGTCGGGTGAGGGTTCTACGGTGTGTGATAAGTTCTTAGCATTTCGTTGTGGTGGTACCTCTTGAGCTTGGGGGACGGTTCTCTTGATTGAGTCATTTTTGTGATTGAATACATTTGGATTGTTGCTTATTGGTGCATGGTTGCACAGTTGTGGATCTGAGTAGTACTGGTGTTTCTTGTCATTAAAGTAGTGGGTGTTCGATAAGATGGAGTCGTCGGATCTAGGATGGGTGCTATCGGATTTGATTGCGGTATATTTGGAAGGATATCGGAAGTCGGCTTAGGAATTGGATATAATTCTTGTTGAAGGAGAGGGATCTCCATGGCTTGTTGATTTGATGAATGGTTATGAGTTTTTACGTGTTCTTTCATTATCGGCAGTGTACGAAGGTCTTAGGATGAGGTTTTGTTAGGTATGAGGTTTATTACCGTAATTGGGTTATTTTGAGCAGCTACTGTGATCGGAGATTTTGCTATGGGTATTTGAGTTATGTGGTATATCCTATGATTGTAGGTTGGGTTATGGTTGCGGTTTGGTACAACTTGTTCAGACTTATACAGTGCATAGGTTGCGAGATTCATATCTTATAAGAAATTCCGGGTGTTGGAAATTGGATTCTAAGGCTTGTGGGCTAGGTTGAATTGAGAAATTTCAGTTATCTTGTGTTATCGGACCTGTATGGGAGAGGGTGGCGTGGGCTCACCCCCAGGTATGTGCATGGTAAGGTTATACGACGTTTTGATAGTTTTGGGAACAACTCTTGGGACGTTCGAGGACGAACATATGTTTAAGTGGGAGAGAATGTAACGACCCGACCGGTCATTTTGAGCATTTGCACTTCGCTCGGTATTTTGGAGGCACGAGTATCTCCGTATAATGTATTAGGACTTGTGTGAAAAATTTGAGTTCATTCCAAGTTGATTTAAAATGTTTCGGCGCGAGTTTTTATAGAAAGTTCATAAGTTTGATTTGAGGTGCGTTTCATCGTTTCGATGTTGTTATGCGTGATTTCAGGCCTCGATTAAGTCTGTGTTATGTTGTGGGACTTTTTTGGTATGTTTGTACGAGGTCCGAGCGGCTCAAGTGAGTTTCGGATAGGTTTGGTTGTGTTGCGCTCGTTTTTCTTATGTTTCGACGTCGTTTCTTCAAGCATAAATGATATCATATTAAACAAATGAGCTCTGATTTCTGTTTTGATTGAAGAACTAGATCCATATCGTAATTACAGACCCGTAGCAAAAAGAATCATCGAATTTGGACATCGTATGAGGATTTTATGATCATTTTACTAAGAATTGGGTTGCCAGATTTTTCAGATTAATTATGAAATTGCCACTGATTTCGTATTTAAAAATCTGCACATTTCCAAATATTCAAACCAGGATATCTCCTTCATTATAAGGTCAAATGGAGTGATTAAAAAGTCTTTCTTGACTGAAATTTCATAAAGAATCCATTGGAGGTATCAAAAGCAAGTTTTGGGATCATTTGGCATGCAAAAACGAGGCAGAACAGCTGGACAAAAATACTTTAATATCGAAGGTTTGTTCATTTGGTCATATTTTGAATTGTGGAGCTCGGATTTGGATAATTTTTGGAGGCGATTTTCACTATATGGATTGGGATAAGTGTTCTATACTCGATTTCGGTTATATTTCATGAATCCTTCTTCGTTTTTTTATATTTGATTGATGATTTCAAAGTGAAATTGGGGGGTTTTGTGTAAAATTTCATAAAGTGAAGTTTTTAGTTTTGAATATCGATTCGGAGTCGGATTTGAGTGAAAGTAGTATGGTTGGACTCGTAATTGAATGGGTTGTCATATTTTATGAGTTTTATCGGGCTCCGAGGTGCGGGCCCAGGTTTGACTCTTTGGTCGAGTTTGGGATTTTGATTAAAGATTCGACCTTTATCGATTGGGTTTGTTTCTTTTGGAATTATTTGATGTATTTGAGTTACTTTTGACAAGTTTCGAACCGTTCGGATGGTCGTTACACGTGGGATTGATTTTTTTGGAGAATCATTGGGCTTGCTGGGTATTGGATTTGGCTTGTTCGAGGTAAGTATCTCTTCCAAAATACATGTTATGTGATTGGTATTGAGGTGATGCACATGCTAGGTGACGGGCGTGTGGGAGTGCACCATGTGAATTGGGACTCTGTTGTTTCCATGGCACTGTATAATAGTAGTCCTATTTTGTTAATATCCATGTTTTTACCATGCGACAAAGTATATGTGTTATCAATCATGCTAGATATCATGTTTATGCTTTATGCCGGTATGGTTGGGACCCATAGTGGTCGTTTCTTGCTTTCATTTCACTGATTTCATTTATATTTTGCAATTGATCACATCCATGCATTCATATCATATCTCAGTCTTAACTGTTATTTATTGGTACATCATATCATTGTTGTCGGGCTAGTTTCAGGAGATTGTGAGCCCATAAGTGAGATTGGAGAGATTGATGACTGAGTGAGGTCGGGAGCCTGTTTGTGGGATATTGATACTATAGCACGTGAGTTTTCCGTGCGGATCCAGATATTGATATTATAGCATGTGAGTTGTCCGTGCAGCACGTGAGTTGTCCGTGCGGATTATAGCGCTTGGATTATAGGAGCCCCTCCGAAGTCTGTACACCCCCCAGTGAGCGCGATTGATTATATTGACGGATGGATCTTCCTTGGACATGGATCTTGTCCGAAGCATTTATATACCTGGAGATGGATCTTCTCCATGGGAACAGATTGGCCTTCCTCAGTACTGAGTGACTGATGGTCAGTGATGTATATATTCCGGGATGGACCTTCCTTTGGCTGTATGGGCCATATACAGTACCGAGTGGTTGAGCATGATGAGTGAAAAGTGTGAGACAGTGAGATTCAGTATTCTGAGAGTGTGAGTATATGATTCGTCTCTGAGATAGATGGCATTTGCATGCACACATGACATACATGCATAGAGATGCATTTTTCTCATGCTATACGGTATCACGTCATTCATGACTTTTTACACACATTGATATGTGGGCATAGAGAGGTATTTCACACTTGTTATCCGAAAAGAAAATGAAACATCTTATTTATTGTGGAAAGGATATTTGGAAAAATTACAGTTTTCAAACTTACGTATTTTTGGCATTTTCGGTAAAAGATTTGGGTTTTCATTGAGATACCTGAAAAGCATGACTATTTTCTGGAACTGTGAATGAGCTGGGCATTTTTACTTCTGTGATACCTCTTTTATCCTTGTATTATGTTGTTACGAACTATTGTGGGATATTGGTATTAGACCCGACCTTGTCTGTCACTACTTTCAACCTAAGGTTAGGTTTGTTACTTACTGAGTACATGGGGACGATTGTACTCATACTACACTTCTGCACCTTGCATGCAGATGTTGGTTGTTGATGTTGTTGTGTTCGATAGGAGGTTGATTGAAGATGTACATGCGTCTCGGTTGTAGCTACCTCTTGTTCGTGGTAGCTTTAGATCTATAAAACTCTCTTTATGTACTTTTCAAACAGACGATGTATTTATTTCATTTCAGCTTTGTAAATTTTATTCTTAGAAGCTCATGATTTGTACTACTAGTCCTTGGAAAATATATAGGATTTAGATATTTTGTTTTACTTAATTATCTTATTAAATTTCATTGAAATTGGATAGTTGTTAATTAGTTTACCAAGCGGTTTGGGTTAGGTGCCATCACGACTAGTTGGATTTTGGATCATGACATGTGGTGCCTAATTTTCGCATGAATTGAATTATCGAAGGACCCAGTTCTTCTATGTGTTCCTTAATATACTATTGCAGAATAAATAATATAGAAAGTAAATAACACAAGTATTTTACGTGGAAAACACATGGCTTAAAAGATGAAAATACTTCGACCTACTTTCCCGTAGGCTTTTCCCAACACTTCACTACAACCCTGAGCTAACAACATAGTTTACAACCTCTTGCAAACCTAAGGATTAACTTGTATATGGTAAAATCGAGGAAGCCTAATTTTTAGGCTCCTACAACATTTCGAGTCTCGGCCTCGACTGTATCGGAGCGGAACCTGAAGTTTAACCCCGAGTGCACTCCTCGAGGAAGCATTCCGAGGAGTCGTCATACCTCGAGGCGGGGCAAGATTTGAAGATCATCATGAAAAGGCGAGAAACTCCCAAAAGTCACATGATTAAAGCTGACAAAGTACACAAAATAGTACAACCCCGTACCGTGGCATTAAAAGGTTGTACCAGACATCTCTCTTTGCATTAATTACACATGTACTATGTTGGGATTCCCCCTCATATATAAAGGGGACCCTTGTCACTTTGTAACACACATGATATTCAATACAAGACCAAGAACATCCTCTGCTCTCTAACTAAAACATGCTCTACAATTATTCTATTGATTTATTGCCTTTCATTTATTGTGTTCATTACTTGTTCTTCATTGATTATTTGTTATTAATCACAAATAGGCCATCTCTTAGGCTTTCAATACTGTTATATCACCCATGGCAGACCTTTGTCAGGATCCTAACCTCGACCTCGACTTCCATCTCGACCGACCTCGAGGCCCATCCCAACCAACCTCGAGACTGATCCCTTCGCTGCTCGGTTTGCTCAATATCGCTACCTTTTTGCACTTATTTTGTTTTCCCACTACTCACTTAGCATCTACTACCTAAACAACTGGTATTAAAATAGATCACGTACAATAAGAAACAACATGTTTGCAAAGCTTTTCAGCTTCCTCGAAAATAAGCAAGGCATTAAGTTCGGTATTCTTCTCGTCCATAGTGAAGAACCCCTCAGCTATGCCCTTCCCCCTGAGGGGCGCCCCCGCATCAAAAGATTCTACATTTGGGGCGTCCTGTATTCCCATCGAGGAAAAAGTTGGAACCGGCGGAGAGTCACCTACATCACTAACCCGGCTAGGTCAATCAGGGCCTTCGGATCGCAGCTAGGTTCCCGTAACTCATATACCAAGTGCCCTTTGGCCAGAGAATATTTTGGCCAGCAATCGGGTCAGGGACATCATCCGATCTACCCTTAAGAACCCCTTCAGTCTCAGGTAAGGTGGGTTCTAATATAGAACCCCTCGGCTCAACAGTCAACGAATCGGCAAAGGCAGGAGCAGTTATGCTTCCATTTCCCTCGGTCGATATCAGGAAATCTGTTTCTCATCTAAGGTCGCGGATTCGGCCTTAGACCTTTGAACTATATCCCTCTTCGGCTCCAAAAGCTCGGTCGACGATTCCCTTTTTCTTTTCTTCTCTGCATGCGGTTTTGGGATATCTGCTCCCTTGGGAAATGCTTCTCTCATCAAAGAAGCCTCCCCTAGGCGTGCATAAGCATAGAACACGAGAAGTCAGAACATATTCAGGGGGTGTCTCTTTTAAACAGAACTCAAGTATTGCAAAAGGAAAGGCCCCACTATGATTTTAAGCTTCCCATCGACCCCTGGCCAGGTCACACCACACACGCTCGGCATACGGGCAGATAGAATCAAGTTGGCGAACCCAACTCGAGAGATCCTTAACCGCATCGGGATACCACGCAGCAGCTGGATCGTCAAAGGGAATTAGTTCGAGGGAGAATTGGCGCATATGAAAATTAAAGTATTAACATACGATTCGCATTCCATTCCTCGGGGAACGACATACTTTCGAATGGAATCAGATCCGAGGTCCTAACTTGAACAAAGCGACTCATCCTCCCTCTGTCCTTGCCTTCATCAGTGCAAGCAAGGAAAACCCTCGAGGCCCGACGTTGAAGTTTAATCAGACCACCTCGATAAATTCGGGGACTGTACATTCTAATTAGGTAGTCAAGGGTGAAAGGCATCCCCTCGGTCAGATTTGCAAAATGCTTAATCATGTAAACAGTTCGCCAAAACGATGGGTGAATCTGGTCGAGCGTCACTTGATATCGCTTGCAAAAGTCGAGAACGACGGGGTCTATCGACGGCGAAGATGGCCCTACAGGACCAAGGGTAAATGGATAAGTGTATACGCTGAGGAAGCCGATTTTATGGGTTGTTAGATATTCCTCCCGAGAAGGAATCTCTATTTGCACCGCACCTCCCCAGTGGCAATCGATTTTCACTTTCTTGATGTTTGTTATTAGGGTAACATATAAGGATATGGGTTCACAACGCCCCGTCCTCGATAAAGGTTTATCGACCTTAAAATCAGAGGTGGTTTCACAGGGTCCGGGGATGCACTCTTCGAGATTTGGGGGAACAATTGCATTTCCCATAGAGGAACGTGAAGAAGAGGGGGCTTTATCATCTTATTGAATAGTTTTGGAGGCCTTCGTCATTCCTGCGGAAAGATTTCAAAGAAAATGAGAGGGAGTTGATCAGAAAGGGGATACAAGAAAGAAGTAATGAGAGCTCTTTTCAGAAGAGATTAGAAGAAGTAATGAAAAAAGGGAGGCAGGAGAAGGATATTTATAGGGTCCAACCGCCGAAATAAATTCGAATCTTTTCAAGAACTGTGCATGTATGATTTCTGAGCATCTCTCACATCGGTTGCTTACGTGGAATGACTGACAGGACAATAAAAGCATTAAGAAGTTGGTGAATTCAAATCGTTCCTTGTCTTTTCATTCCAAGAAATGCAGGGACTATCTGTATATGGTAAAACCGGGAAAGCTCGATTTTTAGGCTTCTACGGCATTTCGAGCCTCGACCTCGACTGTATCAGAGCGGAACCTGAAGTTTAACCCCGAGGTGCACTCCTCGAGGAAGCATTCCGAGGAGTCGACATACCTCGAGGCGCGGCAAGATTCGAAGACCGTCATGAAAAGGTGTGAAACTCCCAAAAGGCACATGATTAAAGATGACAAAGTACACAAAATAGTACAAGCCCGTACCGTGACATTAAATGGTTGTACCAGCCATCTCTCTTCACATTAATTACACATGTACTATTTTGGGATTCCCCCTCATATATAAAGTGGACCCTTGTCACTTTGTAACACACATAATATTCAATACAAGAACAAGAACATCATCTGCTCTCTAACTAAAACATTCTCTACAATTGTTCTATTGATTTATTGCCTTTCATTTATTGTGTTCATTACTTGTTCTTCATTGATTATTTGTTATTAATCACAAATAGGTCATCTCTTAGGCCTTCAATACTGTTATATCACCCTCAGCAGCCCTTTGTTAGGCTCCTAAGCTCGACCTGGAGGCCCATCCCGACCGACCTCGAGGCCCATCCTAACCGACCTCGAGACTGATCCCCCCGCTGCTCGATTTGCTCAATATTGCTACCTTTTTGCACTTATTTCATTTTCCCACTACTCACTTAGCATCTACTGCCTAAACAACTGGTATTAAAATAGATCACGTATTTTTAGAACCACGTAATCAAATATAATTGTAATTATCATTTTCACGGTAAACATAACTATAACCCTTGTAGCAACACACCTCAGGCTGTTGCGACTACTTCAAGTTAACTCTAACTTGAAAGATACAACTCGAGTTTACAACCTTTTGCAAACCTAAGGATTAACTCTAACCCTTTTAACAACACGCCATAAGTTGTTGCGACTACTTTAAGTTAACTCTAACTTGAACAATACAACTTAAGTACCTAGTATAATTTACTTCTAAGAAAGCTGAAAGGTACAACTCAATACGACTACTACACTTTGAAATAGAAGTAAAGACATCACATAAAAATCTTTATGAAACTGGTTCTTCAATCTGGTCCGTGCAGCTTCAGATTGACAGTCTAAGTCTCAGAGCAATTGTTCACAAATTGCCTTGCTATTTTGCTCCAAATTCGTGCTTTCACTTATGTATGTGTGTGATTACCTGTAAAAGAGAACACAACTGATATTTATAAAGTTAGTAGAAAAAGGATTAACTGGAGTTCTAATACTTTACTCTTCTTTGGTGGAAGAGTTCTAGTCAACTTCAACTTCTAACTATTCCCTAATCTTGGATAGAGTTCTCTTCAACTAAGGAGTCTTGCTCCTTATCAATTAGGCAACCTTTTCGTTTAGAGAATATCATATATAACCACTTATACTTATCCCCTTCACGTGCATGCCTTGTGCTTAAATCTGACCATGACCTGTGTACATTGTCCATGTATCTGGTTCATGCAAGTGTTCCTTTGTCAATCATCAAAATCAAAACAACTTAGGTCAACATTAAATAAAATTGTTTTTTTTAATATAAATTATTTTATGATAAACTAAAATCCGTTCATAAGCTATAATACAAATAAAATAAATAATTCATTTAATGTTTGTTAGTAAAACATACTTAAATAGTACGCAAAATCTGAGTATTTACTGGAGTAGTATAAAGAAAACTGAAAATAGAAAAACAGACATCCCCATGGGTAATATGAAGTATGAAAATTCTACCAAGATGAAGAAGGATTAAAAACTTCAGTATGCAAAATAATCACGTTCTTTGATAACACAAAGCAAACGAATTTAATAAAGTAAAGAAGATGAGAACAAGAAAACTTTCTCGCCTGCTCTTGATTTGAGGTATAGAACAGTATTTTAAAAAGCATAGGCGTAAATTAATACGTTTTACATATGTCTTAGCAAGGCACGGGACGTAAGCTTCACGGATATTTAATTTTTAATATATCATAAAATAATTTAATTAAAGTAAATATTTATAAATAGGTAAAATTGCATGAAAGTTGAAGAAAACTATAAATATATGAAATATATATATATATATATATATATATATATGTGCTCCATCACCAACTAGTCAAAACAATTCATATACGCTACTTACAAGTACAAGTAATTTGAGTTGAAAAGAATAAAGCTTTCTACATGGAGGAACAAAAAGGATGACTAACCTGCAATTTGAAATTTGAACTTACTGCTACGAAGAAGAATGAAGTTCGCTTTGTATTTGCAAAAAAAAAAAGACTATTTGTTGCTTTTGGGAGATATAAAGAATTGGGAAAGACCATAAATTAAGGTTTCTATCAATAAAAAAGGTCTTGACTTTTAAATTTAATGTTTTAGTTCCTTTTAAAATTTTTGAGTAATTACAAGCTGACTTTTGAGAATTTACGTATTATATGAAAGACTTATTTAGCAAATTTTGTTCTAATTTTGCCTTACTACAAAAACACGCCTCAACGTCCGGACATACGCCCCGAATTGTTGAACGTATGCTTCTTGAGACTTTCGCCCTCATCATCACCACGGGGTATTTTTAGTGTGCCTCACTTCGAGACTCATCCTGAAAACGCCTTTTAAAACACCTGTATAGAGGAGCTCTAGAACTCGATTTTTTCTTTATGGGGCCACAGAGTTTCTGGTTTACAAGAAAAGTCGTGGAAAAACTGATAGAATGAAGTTAGGGAAAGAATTAGGGGTTTTATTGGAGTAAGGTATTTCTGGACCAATAAAATCATACTCCATTAGGGATAGAATCGTAAAAAAAAAATTGAGAAGGAATAGAACCGTAAAATTTTGTCAAACTAAAGTGCTTATAAATTAAAAATTAATCAGTCAAAAGTGACCAACTTATAAATTATCTTATTTTAATTTATAAGCACTTTTAATTTTACTAAACGCGATGGTAAACTTAGCGAAACACCTTCAGAATCTTAACATCAGAAATCATGCCCGTCAATTATTTTTCTCACTATTCAACTGGAGTAGATAAAAAGTTCTATTATGTGCATCATACACTAGTTGTAGGAGCCTTTTTTTTCATTTTCGGAAATGTGGCTTTTGTGGGTCCCGGTTCCAAACTTTCCTTTTTTTCTTCTCTACTTCCATATCTTTTCACTTCCCCGGTTCCCCCACCATCCTGTCTTGCCCGTTCCTTGCCACAACCCAGCACCCGTTTCCTCTAATCTCAATTACTCAATAAGTTCAAGCAGAAACTATAGAGAAAACGAAACTAATGAATGAAAAAATGGCAAAGGAGGAAATTCAAACTGACGGAATTCTGCAAAATCGTTCTGCCACAGTCCAGAAGCAGCAGCGACGATTGTTTAACCAAGTTATTTTCCTTGTTTACTGGAGTACAAAAGTTGAGAATAACATAAAGAATATTATAACACGTTTAAGACATAAGTTTCAAAATTTTATAGCAACACAAATGTTAGGATATATTTAAGATCACAAATTTATAGAATCATTTTTTTTTCTTAAACACAGTATCTAGTCAAATTATGTCAAACAAATTAAATGAGACGGCGTAGCAGTTTTATCTAACATAAATTTGGCAGGCAAGCAAATGTACTGAATCGGAATGGTCGTACATTGACTAATGGGGTGCGCCTCCAATGCTACAAGTATCTACCAACTTCGTTGGATAGTCACTAACCTATTAGGTGGATCGGTAGGTAGGAAATGCAGCCCCGTTCCCCTCACCCCCGATGGGGCCAAACACTTGTACGATATCCCCTTATTCTTGTTGTTGGGGTGGTTGTACTTTTTTATTGGGTGCACACTAGATACACTTAGTACTAGCCGTTCATACTCGAAATTTTCTGAACGAACAAAAAAGGCCAGTCTATTTCTAGAGTTGTTCAACAAAGTGAGGAGGAGACCATATCATTCTCTTCACCGACCATGATAACGACTGGGGAAGGCCATGATACTTGAGTTCTTCACCGACCATGATATCTTTGCGCAGTTTCACAAAGACATTTCAGAAGCCAGTCCTCTACAGTCGAACCAAAACGGACAAGGGGATTCATTCTATGGTGAATTAGGGCGACATGGCTTACTAAGTATCTGCTTATTACCTATTGGGGACCCAAACATCTTGATAATTGATGCAACCAATGCCATGGAAGCTAGAAATAAGAAAGCAAGCACCATTCCACGTTTATAAGAGGAAATCAATCTCAGCCAGTCAGCTTTAACCAACTTTTCATGTTTTACATGAGAAAAGGTAAAAAGAAAACAAAAAGAGAACTGTCATGAAATTCATGGATAAAGGTTGCACATTTTTACTCAAATTTGGAGCAATCTAAAGACTACCACCCCTCAATGCAAGAACGAGATGAAGAACAGAACCTCCTTCAATATTGTAATCCTTAGCGGTCTTGTCATCAGCTAGCTGCTTTCCGGCATAAATAAGCCTGCAATAAACCAAAGCTTCATGGTTTATCTAGTATAACAACAATTGCCTCAAATAGATAAATGGAGAAACCAGCATATCTAGTACTATAAGTTAATTAAAAAGTTGGTAAGAACACAATGACCATAGAACCAGTGCAGCTAGCAGTACAGGTAATTTAAGAAGCTGGCATGAATATTTACATCAAATAACATTAGATCTAACTCCGGACAGTTGCTGGCTTTTATAGAGCCGAATCTGGTGAAAATTTCAAACACGGATTTCTATAAACCATGAATATGGTACTTCCCAGTCCATACAGTACTAGTTAACAATCATGAAAACATCACAAGAAGTTGTGCAAAAGTTGCCGAAGATATGATTCATGATAGTTTTCATCCTCTATGTTATATCAAACCTGAAAACAGATGGAGGGCCAGAAAGAAAGGTAGCAAAAACCTTTCATAATGGCACTCACTGCCATTACCAAAAAAAGAAAAAAGAAAACAAAACAAATAAAAGGAGCACAAAGCAATCGACATTTTTCATATTTATAAGAATTATAACACTTCACTTGCGAGACCTTTAAAGATGCAAAAATTCCATGCATTCTTTCATTCCCAAGGAACAGATACGAGATTGCAATCAACTAACTCGGATGCCCATCATTGTGTTTGGTGAATGACAGTGGTCAACAATGAAATTAGCCTGTTACGAAATGGCTAAAGGTATAATGACCTGCTGAATTTTCAGACAATGCTCTTAAAATGCAGATCCATGTCTGTAAGGCCAGTTCTGAATATTACATGTAGTGGTCCTTAACAGCAAATGAGCAGATCTCAACTGCCAATATCAGAAATCTGGTTAAAACATATTTGTTCAACTTTCCAACTTTCTGGCCATACTTGAGTTCTTAAGTAAAACCCTACATAACTAGACTTACAACAACTTAACTTATAAGTATACAACATACTCCCTCTGTCCCAATTAATTTGATATTCTTTCCTTTTCCGTCAGTCCAAAAAAGAATGACATTTCCATATTTAGTAACAAATTTAACTTTAAAATGCCCATTTTACCCTAAATGAGATGATTCATAACCACACAACTATCTATGGCTTATTTTAGACTACAAGTATCAAAAGTCTTTCCTCCTTTAAACTCCGAGTCCAGTCAAACACCATCACATAAATTTGGATGGAGGGGGTGGCATAAAATAATTGAGAGGTTCACATTCAATTTCACAACCAAGCATCAATATCAAAAAGTATCTAAGAAAAATCATACAGATATCTGCATACCAATATCCTATGTTAATGACTATTGTTATCTTGCATTCATTGTCATTTGAGAGATGTATGGGGGTTATAATTCTGGGATACAGGCGCATAACTACAAGTAGAAGATGGAGCATTGCAAAAATTATGTTAAAGGAATGCTAGTAGTAATAGGGAGAACACTACACCCTCAGAAAGAAATCTACCAACAAGCTTCTAGGCCAGGCTCACAGTATCATACGAACAACAAATACTTTTTCTTTTCGGCCACAAGGTTAAGAGGAGCAAATGTACACCAAAGACAACAAATATACAGCGGAAAACCAAGTAAAACAGAAGAGAAGCAAACCTTTGCTGCACAGGAGGTATTCCTTCTTTCTCCTCAACCCGTTCCTTAATTCGATCAATGGTGTCTGTGGGTTCAATATCAATCTCAATTTCCTTTCCAGTCAGAGTCTTCACCTTAATCATAGTTCCTCCCCTGAGCCTCAAAACCAGGTGAAGTGTTGATTCTTTCTGGATATTGTAATCAGCCAGAGTTCGACCATCTTCCAACTGTTTGCCAGCAAAAATCAGCCTCTGCTGGTCAGGAGGTATCCCTTCTTTATCCTGGTAAGCAACAAATCCAGCTACTCATCAGCTAATGCCTAATAGTATAATACTCACCGCTACAAGCAAGCATTAACCCCAGAAGTTAAAGTACAATGCCCGGGTAAGGGGGAGCTGGAGAAGGGAAAGCCTAAAACAATACTTTAGTTTTTTTTTATGGGTTTGAAAGCCTAAGTCAATCGTTCACCATCACTATATGTACCAAACTAGCACGTTTTGGGAAATTATAAGAGAGGACGCAGTGCACAGTAACCAAACTTTAGGATTACGAATTTAAGCGAAACAGGGATGCAATATCTACACAAGTCATAAAACACAATGAAGTGTGTCAACCACCAACCCAATCCTGAACCATTTCTTTCAAAGGAGAATCCCTAGTTAGAGAGACCCTAATTTGAGATAAACTCAGCGTCGGAATTGTAACGACCCGACCAGTCGTTTTGCTTTATAGATACACATTCCCTTATTTAAGACTTCCCGTATGTGCTATTGTTGATTCATGACTTGCGGGGATGGTTGGTTTGGATTTGGAGGGGTTCGGGTTGAATTCGGAACACTTAGTTCCATAATAGTGGCCTAAGGTGGTCAAGTTTGACTTGAGTCAATGCTTTTAGTAAACGACCTCGGAATCGGGATTTGAAGGTTCCAATAGGTTCGTATGATGATTTTGGATTTGGGCGTATGTTCGGATTGAGTTTCGAATGGGCCGAGAACATTTCGGCGTGAAGGTTTTAGAATTTCCTAAGTTTGACTTGGAGTGGATTTTGGTGTTATTGATGCCCGTTTGGAATTTTGGGCATTGGAGTAGGTTGCAACTGTGATTTATGACTTGTGTGCAAAATTTGGCATCGTTCCAAATTGTCTAAGTATGTTTCGACGCGTTCGGAGTTGGATGAAATGAGTTTGAAGCTTAGAAGTTGAATAATGAGGTTTTGAGGCGCGATTCTTGATTTCGGTGTTGTTTTATGTGTTTTGAGGCTTCGAATAAATCCGTAATATGTTTATGCACTAGTTGGTACATTTGGACGGGTCCCGGTGGCTCGGGTGTGTTTTGGACCATCCGGAGCAAGTTGGAGTTGGCAGAAAACTGCTAGTGTGCTTCGCGATCGCGAAGGTAGTCCCGCGATTGCGAAGAAGGAATTTTGGAGGAGCAGTTGATTGCCCTTCGCGAATGGGAAGAAGGGTCCGCGAACGCAAAAGTGGAACTTATAGTGCTTCACGAATGCGGAGGCCCAACCGCAATCGCGAAGAAGAAAAGCTTTTGGCCTTCGCGAATGCGGAAGGCTGGAGAGTGCTTCATCGGTCGTGAACGCGAAGAGTATTTTGGCAGTAGCAGAAATTGGCTTTCACAATCGCGAGGCATTTTCCGCGATCGCAAAGAAGGAAGAAGGAATCACTGGGGAAACTTGAATTTATTACGGGACTTAGTCTTTTTTCTCTCATTTTTCCACTTGGTCTTGGACGAATTTGAGAGCATTTTGTGGGGAATTTTCATCAACATCACAAGGTAAGTGATCCCTATTAATTCATGAGTTAAATACACGGATTATGGGTAGATTTAACATGAAATTAGAGGAAAATTTGCGGGATTTTTGTTGGAACCTAGGGTTTGGTAAAAATGGGATTTGACCACGAAACTGATTATAGAATTGGGAATAAATTATATATTTGTGTTCGTGAGGTCAAGGTAACATTTACCTCCGAAAGTTTTTTAAATCCGGACACGTGGGCACGGGGTGATTTTTATGGACTTTCTGGATTTGGTTGGAAAATTAGTCCAATAATTATATTATGAACTTTTGAGCATATATTGATTAGTTAATACGACTTTTTATTAGTTTCGGGTTGCTCGGCGTCGTTTGAGGAGTTCTAGTAAGGTTAAAGAGCCAGATAGTGGACTTGAAAGCGAGGTAAGTCTCTTGTCTAACATTGTAAGAGGGAACTTATCCCTTTAAGTGTATTAATTGTTGTGTGCTACTTATTGTGGGAAGCTACGTACGCACGAGGTGACGAGAGTCCGTATGTAGCTATATCTATGTTATGTTCGGGTAGACTTAGATTCACATTATGCCTTAATTGAGTTATTTGTATTTATCCCGCATATTTGATTTCCTTAAATTTATGGCTGAGATTGAGGTTAGAATAAAATATTGACTTAGCCACTTACTGTGGAAAATTTTGAATTACTTGATGAACTATAGATCCGTGTCATCTCGACTCGCATGAACTTAGGCGAGCGAGGTATTTCCCTACTCTTATGGGATCGGCCCGTTCGCCTCGACAATATGGTAAACACTATTCTTATGGGATCGAGTCGTTCACCTCGGCGGTATAGTGTATCACTTTTCTTATGGGATCGGACCGTTCACCTTGGCAGTACTGAGTATCATTTTCCTATGGGATCGGGTCGTTCGCCTTGGCTGACTCGTGCTTAATACTTGAGATTGGAATTGGTTATGGTAAAAATTGAGTTAGTGCCTTCAAGGCCGGTTATGACATTTTAGTGATTTAATATAGGTCCATGTTGGAGGTTTATTATTAATGTTTTTATCTGTTTCGTTGCACTGAATGTGCAGGCACTGATACAGGTACTTCCAGTTTTCACACGGGCGCGTAAATATACTTTCGCGGAGAATTAGTGGTGAGATGCTTGCCTTGTTTCGATTTACAGCACCAAAGTCTCCCTCTACCTTGTTTACAGTTTCGGTCTATTTTACTTCGGACAGTAGATGTAGTAGTTTTGTATATTCTCTAGATTGCTCATGCACTTGTGAAACCGGATTTCGGGGGCTTCTAATGTTTATGCACTGTTGTACTTATTATGACTATCATCGTGGTTTATGTATTATTCACACTTGGTATTTTTGAGAAAGAAGTGTGTATGGTTGCATGAGATTTTACTTTATTCGGTGTTTTTAAGGAAACTTCTGTTTTTAGAAGTTAAAAAGGGATAATTAACTTGGAGGTTCACATGTGGGCTTGCCTGACGACGGGGTTAGGCGCCATCGCAACCTATTACAGGTTTTGGGTCGTGATAGGAATAAAACGGACCCAAATGGAGTAGAATAGATATAAAGATTCATATAGCTGACCCCAACCACTTTGGAACAGTAGTGTTGTTTATATTTTAAAATTTTGACTAATACAGATCTCATGGGACACCAACAGGCAGCTGCGGACCCACGTGGTGGCTAGCGGGCTCAACTAAACCTGTTTCACCAAAAAATAATACTGTGTATATGTATAAATTAGGATTAAAGCTGTGTAAATTTTGTATGAATATTTTATTTGAACCTACTTGACAACTACTATTTTACAACTAAAGTTATATACTTCTAAGATTGAACCCGCTTGCACAAAAAATCATGGGTCCACCACTGCCAACAGGATGTCCCTTGTGAATTTTCTAGTCTTTAAATCGTATTGTCTTAAATAGAACAAATAGAAGAATGAATTGGGTTCTTCCATTATACCCAACTGAACTGGATGTCTATTATTGAGTTCCTTTCTCCAGGTGGAATTATTTCGGGAACATTCTTAATCCTTATTATAGTTGAATGAATGACTAAACTACGTCTGAAGAACAGTAGAAGATAAGTTATTAATGCATTTTTGAGAGGTTATAAGTACCTTCGTTTTATGTTCTGATGATCTAACAAACTTATTGTCAAGAATCAGATAAGGAACATGATTCACTTTTGGTACACATTCTCAAGCACATGAAAACAACCTGACTCAAGCTAGAGAGTTGTTAGAACTTCAGAAGTTAAAGAATCAACACAGGGAACAATTGATCTTGGGTTCCCCTGGTGACTGTACTAAGTCAACTCTCCACAGCTGGAAAGTGACTGACTGCACTGCACACGCAAATAGTACAGCACAATGCAGCAGTCATTTCCATTGGGAAGGACCTTGTACCATAAAGTGCTTACATTATTCAAGTGACGTCATCAAATGTTATATTAACATTAATCCCATAACAAAACATCACTTGAACACTAGAGCACTCCAAGTAATTGTTTATCAAGAACAACGATTCTCCGGTGCATCAAAAACAAAGTACAACGCTGCTACGGACCAGTTCGCATATCAAGTTTTGTATGTTCTTAGTAGAGTTGTAACTTTGTAATAGTTCTTCATTGTAATTCCTATTTAGTTTGTCTAGAAACATCGATTAAGAAACCTTAAGTGGCTTGTAATAGGTGTATTATAAGTTAGTGAGGGATTAAGTAGTTAATTCCTAGGTTACATAGGTTGTAATCTAAAAGTTGCTCATTAGTGAAGTTGAAACCATACAAGTTTAGGTCATGGTTTTTAATCCGGTTGAGCTAAGAAGTTTCCACTAAAAGTTCTTAGTGTTATTTACATTCTGCTTTGTGTGTATAATCCGTGGAAACTAATAGAGAACCTGGTCTCTATATAGTTTGGTGGACACTCACATTCTATCACTTTTTTTTATAACTGAGAAATCCCCGATGGACAACGCTGCACGGTTCGAAACTCAATGGAAATAGAGGCATTCCTATTTTAACCCTAAAGCTAATCAAGACATAAATTAGGAGTGCAAATAATAGTGCCCTTTCATCTTCGGATTTTCATGACACCCATCTTCCTTCTCGATGTGCAACTATTAGCCGAACAGCTAGCCTTGGAAAAAAACCCAAAAGGCCATAACCCTAAATGGCGAAAGCTAGAGCAATATGTGGGAATTCGTGAAACATATAACAACTAGACGGAGAAATTTACAAATAGCAACCAAAGAGACATCAAAGAAAACATAGGGAAAAGGCCGAAATCTAAAATTCATTACCGAAAAGAATTGAAGCAAAATCCAGAACGGATTGAAAAGGGAACCTGAATTTTGGCCTTGACATTGTCGATGGTGTCGCTGCTCTCGACTTCGAGGGTAATGGTCTTCCCCGTTAGAGTTTTCACGAAGATCTGCATGATGGATTATTTGCTGCTTCACACACACACACACTGCCGAAACAAAGTTATGCTATACTTTTAGCCGAGTAAGAAAACTTGGGGCGCACTTTTGCCATCCAATCAGTTTTGGGAATTTTGGGACTATTTTCGTGATTGGCCGCAAAAAAATGGACCCTCACAACTATTTTCTTTTCTTTTCCGTTTTGGCCAAACAAAATTTATTGCAAAAGATTTTACTACTATTATTTTTAGGAACTTAGAGGCAAAGCCTCAAAGTTTATGGCTTACTCCTTACACTACCCTGATGTCCTCATGATCCTATGTTTGAGGTATAAGAAAGGAACGAGAAGCAGAGGAAACAGTCCAAAAAGTTAAATATGGAAGAGAATAGGGAGACAAAATTAAGTGAAGGCTTATTATTTCTTTTTTTTTTCTCTCAACTTTCTTTCTTTAGAATATTATAAAGAAAATAAGAGAGAAATTTTGTTCTTTTTTAGTGTTTTTTAATAAGATGAAAAATTTTCAAATTCCATAATCAAGATGTAATAATTCATGAAAAAAATAAGATATTGTTATGAAACAATAAAAGAAGAAGAACAATATTGCAGAGAAAGAGAGAGAGAGAATTCTTATTGATTTGGGATCAATTACAATGGAATAGAACTCCGCTATTTATAGGGGAAAAGTGACTTAGTCACCAAGTAACAAACCCTAAAATCTCTCTAAAATATAGACATTCACCTTAAATAGAATTCTATTTATAACACTCCCCCTTGAATGTCTATTCAATAGATAATGTGCCTCGTTAAAACCTTAACTAAAATAAAACTCAATGGAAAAAATTCTAGATAAGGAAAATGAGTACACATGTATAGAAATACGCCTTTTGGTTGCCTCGTTAAAAACCTTGCAAGGAAAACCCAGTGGGACAAAACCTTGTAAGGGAAAAAGAGCACAACACGTATTAACTCCCCCTGATAAGAGCATCAATTCACATCCTTGAGCCTTCGCATCCCAATTTTGTACAATAGCTTTTTGAAGGTTGACGTCGGTAGAGATTTGGTGAATAAATCATCTATATTAACTTCAATGAATATGTTGCACCTTGAAAATTTTTACTATCACATTATCATGCTTATAATTATAGCAAGATAGAAATATGCACAAATTGTACTTAGGATGTAGTACTTCATGACCAAGAATTTTATATGCTTTAAGCAATTTAAATTCTTCATGGATTGTCATATCAGTTAAATCATATAAGTCATATGAATGGACTTCAAATGCATATCAAGTTTTATGCCATGCTAGACATATAAGATAAATAAAAGTGATTGCCCTCGTCATTGACTTTATGCTTTCAAGTGTTTGAACTACATGTTCAAAACTACATGTCTTTCATATGAAACCAATGCTATTTGAATTGTGTCACGACACAAATCTCGATCTAGGTCGCGATGGCGCCCAACACCGTTGTCAGGAAAGCCAACACTAATTATCTAGTGAATCTAGTTTATTTTCTATTAAATACTTTTCTTATCTCAAAAATAATTTAGCCAGTACGCATGGAATATAACACATAGCAGGGCAATTAAGTTACGAAGACCAAAAATCAACTTTAATGAATTACATCACCAAAAGAATAGTCTACCAATGTGTGTGTCAGGAACTAGTGTCACAAGTCTACATGCATCTAGTAGAGTAGAATCAAAGAAATAAAGGACTATCCTACTGTCTGAGAGGATATAGACAGAAATAGCAAAAGAAAGACTCTAGAGTGCTGTTGAATGTCATCAGGAGAAGCAGCTCACTGTGAAGCCTCAACCAAGTGCAATCAAGGACGAGCTCCGGATTGATACCCGGATGCACCTGCCTCAGAACATGTACAATTAAGTACAGAGCATAGAATGAGTACATAAACAATATGTACCCAGTAAGTATCCAGTTTAATCTCGAAGAAGTAGTGACAGAGGTCGACTTGACACTTACTAGGGTCCAACATTACAATTAGATATTATTTAAAATGAATAACAAGTACACGTGGACAGTAAAATAATGAATATTGAGCATAACCACCAAACCTATTTACGTGGCGAAACACCAATATACAATTTACAATTTGTCTTCCCAGACATCTAACAGTTTAATAGTCATGACAAATATCAAACAAATAGTCTGCGTATAATGTGTCGAGGACATACGGTCTAAGCTAACATAATAATAAATGTGCACTATCGAAGGGTCGAACGACGCGAACCATAGATGCATCTATTAACATGTCGTGGCGTACGGCCCGCTTCCATGAGAGTAGTGGAAAGAATCACTCCGCTCACAGAATATAAATTGCGAAGAGGTCACACATAAACACAATATTTTTCCTTAAGTCCTTTTCCAAAATAGTAATTCGTTTGAAAACGTCAAGTTCTAGGATTTCTTGAAAACAAGCTTACATACAAGGAGATCACAAGGAATATAGTTCAATTAACCGAGTTCACAAGGCATGGTGTAAACCTAACTACCCGGACATAACAAGAATAGTCACTACGCATGGACTCTCGTCACCTCGTACGTACGTAGTCCCCATAAATAATAACACATAGTTAATTACTTCACCTATGAGGACAATTCCCTCTTACAAGGTTAGAAAGGAGACTTACCCCGTTTCAAGCATACTTCCCGGGTCAAGAATGCGCCCGAATCTCCAAATTCGTCGCCCAAAAACTCGAAACTAGCTAAACATTATATAAATCAATCAATCTATGTTCAAAAGTCCACACTTCCCCTATTTAAATAATTATCTCAACCTAGTTTGCGAAATCTTAAAATGTACCCATGGGCCCACATGATCGGATTCCGGTAATTTTTAAGAGAAATTGTTACCAATAACCTAAGGATCAATAATATATAGTTTTTGCATGATTCCATAACAAGTTTCTTGATTAAATCTTTCTTTTGCCAAAAACCCTAGGTTTTACTCTAATCCCATAATTTCTACTAATTTTTGTGTGTTAATCTACCCAAAACTCAAGTATTAAACTCACTTTTAAGTAGAAATTACTTACCTCACAATTCCAAGGTCGAATCTCCCCTTTGAAAGCTCCCCAAAATCGTCCAAATGTGAAAGAAATGGCCTAAAAATGTGTAAGTCCCGCATTTAAAACAACCTCACTGCCTCCAGGACTTTCGTACCTGCGGCTCGAGGACCGCACCTGCGGCTCGAGGACCGCACCTGCGGCTCGAGGATCGCACATGCGGCTTGAGGACCGCACCTGCGGCTCGAGGACCGCACTTGCGGTCTCGCATCTACGAACCAGTGCTCGCACCTATGGAACAGGAGAAGAAGGCCAGGGGTCGCACCTGCGGAACGGAGCCCGCACCTGCGGCTCCCTTCTGCGGGAAAAGGCCCGCTCCTGCGGAAATTGGGCAGCCCCTCTAAGGCCACATCTGCAAGGCTTCGCCACTCCTCCGGTCTCGCACCTGCGTCACGCCCCAAAATCGAGGGACACGACCGGCGCTTAACCGGGTGGCCCAGTCAAGCGGGCCTAGATTTGCCTCACCTATCCCACGCATTACCTTGTGATTTCAATATACCTTATTCACGTGAATTAGCAATTTGAGACTTAACATAAAAATCCAAGTTAAATTCATTTCTACCTCTTATCATTAACAACATATGATACTAAATACTTGCAAGATACATATAACATACATACTTCTACCACGTGGACCACGATTGTCACTACCCCAAAGTACATATGTAAATACCCACATTATGTCTATGGAGCCTCTACGAGTGATAGGATTTCATACAATACTTTTCGAAAACAAGGCTCCGGCTATACCGTATGATAATAAATAGACCCAAAAGAAGGTGACATGAACCACACATGGCCACGGGAGGAAGTGGGGCTCACCAATTCAACTGCGGAGTAGAGAGGAGACACTACTGCCGGTGGACTGAATTACCTGCTGTAGAACCACCTACATTCATATAAGAAAATGTAGTGCCCCCGGCAAAAGGGACATTAGTACTGTGGAATAGTACTAGTATGTATGAACAAACTTTACCCTAAGTAAGATCAACAATGCACAGATAAGAGACAGTAATATAATCAACAAAAATTGCACAGGAACAGAAACAATCAAAATCACAAGTTACACAGATTCCCCTTTATCCTTTCCAATAACACCATATTCAAGAATTTCATAGATTCTTCATTTCAACGTGATCAAATTCCATCCTTGTTACCTCGGCCACACTTATTACCTCGGCCACCCTTATTACCTCACCCACCCTTATTTCTTCGTGTTGCAGCGCGCAACCCGATCCCACCAGACAATCACATTTCATATCAACATTTTCAATTTACAATTCAATCACAAAGGATTTCATCATAAGGACAAAATCTCAGTACAACCAATCACCCATACGAGTTCAAGTCACAACAGATCTTGCCCAAAACAACGAGTGATAATAAGACATTTCCACAATCAGTGTAGTATGACTGAATCAACCACAATTCCTGTTTATCATATCATTTCACAGCTCTTAGCACTTAGTCATATTCACATACTTGGGTTTGTTACCAATCTTTCATACCGGCACATTAGGGTACTTAACCAACCTTACACATGGCAAAAGATTCACAAGTAAATCACCTTTTCACAATTCTGAATAGCAAAATACATATATTTCAGCTAGACAGTCAGAGAGTGGGGCGTCATGCCTCAACATATTTAGTACACCCAATTTTCACATACTCAGACAATTAACACGTAGCGACTGTTTCGGCACCAACAAAGTGACTTTACGGAGATTAAAGTTAGCCATACATACCTGGGGTCGAAATTCCCCTTTTAACTTTTACTCACAAATCACTAAGCTGACTAGTACCGTCAATCTAGTTCACAATTAAACATATTCAACTCAGAATTGGAAATCATGCATACAATTCGAACTCTTTTAAGCATTTTATCGAATGCTAGGTGGCCTTATTAGATTACCACCCCTTCTTTGTGAATTTTTTTTTCTTACCCCAACCCTCTTCCCTTTTTGCTAGATTAAGAAGTTTTACTCACATGCATACATGGGTTCGACCTCCATTTTCAAGAACCATCCTATGTGTTTTATTCTTAATTAAAATCTGAGAACTTGGGGAAAATTGGGTGAAGACTTACCTCTTTGAGTGAAGAAGATAACACTAACTCGGTAGATTCCGGGCTTGCGCGACTTTGAAGAATCAATTTAGATAAAGAAGAACTTTCCCTCTCAAGAACCCTCTCTCCCTTCTCTCTATTTTTGCTCAGAATTCAGTTCAAAATGAAGGGGAGGGGTGTTTTATTGATCTGGGGGTCGGGTTTTAAAATTAAAAAAATGGGAGCCGACACCGAAATGCGATCAGGAATGCGATCGCATTCCTGACATGCAGTCCGCAGAATCGACCGCAGAATGGGCCTCAAGATGGGCCAACATTTAAAATACGTTGTCCAGGTATGCGACCATTATGCGGTCCGCATGCACGTTATGCGATCGCATAGTGCGTCACATAACCTCCCTCACCAAAATCAATGGGCTAGAATGCGACAACCATGCGGTCCGCAGAACCAACATGCGATCGCATTTTGGACCGCATAGTTGTCCTCAAATTGGGGAGTGATTCTGCTCATGTATGCGACCATCATGTGGTCCGCATACACGTTATGCAATCGCATAGTGCGTCGCATAACGCCCAAATTTCTGGAAAATTCATCTTTCAAATTTCGGGGTACTTTTTACTGAAAAATACGTCCGTTTAAAAATTTCTACAGTTATAACATCTTGGGGACTTGTTCGGGTATTATTTTAAACAATAAATTGTACGGGTCTTTACATTCTCCTCCCCTTAAAATCATTCGTCCTCGAATGAGGATTTTTGAAATCATTTGGTTTTGAAAACATGATATGCAAACTTCCAGATTTCCACTAACTCCAATATTTTCAGAAAATTTCGCCAGAGTTTCCTTTGTAATTAGGCCTATCTACCTGTCAGAGAGCCCCTGAAACACATTTCCAAGCATCATTACACAGTTTTTAGTTATTCAATAACTTGCACGCAACGTTGTTACCTCAACAAATTGTATATATTCAATCACTCTAACAACTACACATAGTTCCTTCTTCTTATACCACAAATTTGCACGTGATTCACATTCTTGCACATAATTTGGTCATTTTAATGAGTCCCATACAACCTAATCACTTCAATACACCACATTCATTTCAACTAATCATTACCAACCTACACTACTATTAATCACTTGCCTAACACATAAGTTCCACAAAACTTTCATTTACTTCAAGGGTTGCACACTACCCAAATGTAACAGCAGGTTCAGTTTTTTGCACACATTGGGAAGTTACAACAATAAGGCAATTAGGGGAAAATGGGGTGCTTTTGCACAAAACTGAACATAAAATATAATTTGCTTAGAGATGACAGTTCGCACGATCACTACTAGACTTATTCAAACAAATGGGGATATTTTTCTCTCATCTCATTTTCCGCTTCCCACGTGGCTTCCTCAACGTGCTGACTTCACCACAACACTTTAACTGAAGCAATTTCTTTGTTTCTCAATCTACGGACTTGTCTATCAAGAATAGCAATCGGAACCTCTTCATACGATAATTATTCATTAACCTCAATAGTCTCAACTGGCACGATGGCTGATGGATCTCCAACCACTTTCTTCAACATAGACACATGGGGTAATTACAACCAATAAGCCATTTGTCCTATCCTTTGAGCAATCCGATATGGCCCGACATACCTTGGGCTCAATTTCCCTTTCTTCCCAAAACGCATTACTCCTTCATGGGGGACATCTTCAAGAATACCCAGTCATCTACTTGAAATTCCAAATTTCTACGACAAACGTACGCATAGGATTTTTGACGGCTCTGAGCATTTTTCATCCTCTCTTGAATGAATCTGACTTTTTCCAAAGCCTGGTGCACAAGATCTGGCCCTAACAATTCTGCTTCACCAACCTCAAACCACCCAATCGGAGATCTACACCTTCTTCTGTAATGCTTCAAATGGGGCCATCTGAATACTAGCGTGAAAGCTGTTATTGTAAGCAAATTCGATAAGCGGTAAATGATAATCCCAACTACCCTTGAAGTCCAACACACAAGCCCGTAACATATCTTCAAGCGTCTGATTAGTCTGCTCTGCCTGACCATCAGTCTGCGGAAGGAAAGTCGTGCTGAGATTTACCTGAGTATCACCTTGCTGAAATTTCCTCCAAAAATTAGCCGTGAACTAGGCTCCTCGATCTGAGATAATAGAAACTGGAGTACCATGAAGCTTGACTATTTCCTTAATATACAACTGAGCGCACTGTTCTGCGGTATCGGTGGACTTGACTGGCAAGAAGTGAGCTGATTTCGTGAGTCGATCCACTATCACCCAAATCGAGTCGAACTTGCGCTGAGTGCAAGGTAACCCTACCACTAAATCCCTGTTGATCATTTTCCATTTCCACATCGAAATTTCCATAAGCTGAGTTAACCCACCAGGCCTCTGATGCTCGGCCTTCACCTGCTGACAATTCGGACATTTAGATACAAAGTCTGCCACACCTCTCTTCATACCGCTCCACCAATAAACTTCCCGAAGATCATGATACATTTTCGTAGAACCTGGGTGCATAGAATACTTGGAATTGTGAGCCTCCGCCATTACCCTCTCTCGAAGATTATCCACATCTGGAACACATAGCCTTCCCTAGCACCGTAAAACACCATCATCGCTACCAAGTGAAAATGCCGAAATCTTGTTATTCAAAACCGCCTCCTTTAACTGCGCCAACGCTGGATCCATACACTGCTTTTCCTTGACTTCCGTTACAAGTGATGATTCTGCCCCATTATGCACCATAATATTTCCCTCGTCTGAGGTCGAGAGACAGACCCTCAGACTGGCCAATTGTTAAATCTCCCGAGCTATAGGCCTCTGATCCACTTTCAAATGAGCCAAACTACCCATAGACTTCCGACTGAGAGCGTCGACCACCACATTCGCCTTCCTTGGATGGTACAAAATGTTCATATCGTAATCCTTAAGCAATTCTAACCATCGTCGCTACCTTAAATTCAACTCCTTCTGCTTGAACAAATATTGGAGACTCTTGTGGTCTGAGAACACGTCCACATGGACCCCATACATAATGCCGCCAGATTTTTAATGCAAACACAACTGCCGCGAGTTCTAAATGCGTCGGATAATTCTTCTCGTGATTCTTGAGTTTCCTGGAAGCATACGCTATAACCTTCCCATGTTGCATCAACACACATCCCAAACCAACCCTTGAAGCATCGCAATAAACCACAAATCCCTCCGTGTCTTCTAGCAAAGTCAACACCGGTGCCGAAGTCAATCTTGATTTCAATTCTTGAAAGCTCTTCTCGCAAGCGTCGGACCATTGGAACTTAATTGATTTCTACGTCAATTTAGACAATGGGGAGGTGAGGGTAGAGAATCCCTCCACAAACATCCGATATACCCAGCTAGACCCAAGAAATTGCGAATCTCTGTCGGGGTTGTCGGTCTAGGACAATCCTTCACCGCTGTGATCTTCTAGGGATCAACCATAATCCCTTCTCTGGAAACAACATGACCCAAAAATACGACTGACTCCAACCAAAATTCACATTTTGAAAACTTGGCATATAGTTGGTGCTGATGAAGAGTCTGCATAACTGCCCTGAGGTGATTAGCATTATCCTCCCGACTCCGCGAGTAGACAAGGATGTCATCAATAAAAACAATCATGAAGGAGTCAAGAAACGGTTTGAAAACGCGATTCATATGATCCATGAAAGCCGTTGGAGCATTGGTCAGTCCAAAGGACATTACCAAAAATTCAAAATGGCCATAACGAGTTCTGAAGGCGGTCTTAGGAATATCCTGATCTCTGATCTTCAACTGGTGATACCCAGACCGTAAATCAATTTTGGAGAAAAACCTTGCACCTTGTAATTGGTCGAACAAATCATCTATCCGAGGCAATGGATATTTGTTTTTGATAGTGACTTTGTTGAGCTGCCGATAATCAATACACATCCGAAGCGACCCATCCTTCTTCCTGACGAAAAGAACCGGAGTGCCCCACGGCGACGCACTCGGCCGAATGAACCTCTTCTCTAATAAGTCTTTCAACTGCTCCTTTAATTCCCTCAACTCTGCTGGCACCATTCTATACGGTGGAATAAATATTGGTTGCGTATCTGGCAATAAATCAATCCCGAAATCGATCTCTCTATCTGGCGGAATCCCTGGAAGCTCGTCCGGAAATACTTCAAGAAACTCCTTCACGATTGGGACGGACTCGGGGGCAGACACTTCTGAAGTGGTGTCCATAACCTGGACCAAATGATAAACACACCCCCTTTTAATCATCTTCGAGGCCTTAAGGTAGGAAATAAATCTACCCTTTGGCACCGCACCATTCCCTTTCCACTCAATAACTGACTCGTTAGGAAACTTTAGCCTCATAATTCTTGTTCGGCAGTCGAGTTTAGCAAAGCACGAGTAAAGCCAATCCATTCCCATGATAACATCAAAATCTACCATCCCAAGTTCGATAAGATCGGCCGTGGTATCTCGACCACATACCGTGACAAAACAATTCCTATAGACGTGCGGCTGCAATGGAATCACCAACAAGAGTCGACACAGAGAACGGCCCATGAAGCTGTTCGGGTTCTATCCCAAAACTTTAAGCAATAAATGGGGTAACATATGACAAAGAGGACCCCAGATCAATAAGAGCATAAACACCAAGTGCTTGAACAGTCAGAATACCTGTAATAACATTTGGAGAGGCCTCCGCACTCTGGTGACCACTCAAAGCATAGAAGCGACTGGGTCCACCTCTACCTCGTACTCCACCCTTAACTGCACCACGCTCTGCTGGAGCTGGAGGACGCACTGAAGATGCGGCAACTGAAGAACCGGACGGCTGAGCAAAACCACTACTTATGCCCGGACTGGGTGCACGGCAATTCCGCTGAATATGACCTCTCACCCCACATGCGTAACATATCGGGATATCCAGGTAACAAGGCTCGGTATGGAACCTCCCACACTTAGGGCACGGAGCCCTCCTCTGCTGCTGGAACCTCCCTCCTGGACAATCGGACTGATGGGGTCTCCTACTGTCTGATCCTGGCCCCCAGTGACTGCTCTACTGATAACGGTGCACTGGATGAGGATTGAGCATAAGACTGGGATGGCTCTGATGGTCCTCTCCCCTGAACTGGTCTCCCTCCTCCAACTGAACTCCCCGAGTGGACCGCTGACCGGGCCCTGCTACTACTCTCCCTCTCCGACCTTATGTTCAATTTTCTAGGCTCCGTGGCCTGGACGAATCCCACAATCTTACCATAATTCATGTCTGAGTGCAAGGCAGCTGTAGCATCTTCATTCACAACCAAGGGACTGAGGCCCTGAACAACCGTCGAACTGTGGAATCCATAGTCGATACTAACTGAGGAGCATACGTGGACAATCTCACGAACTCCATGCGGTACTCCCACACACTCATATTACCCTGCTTGAGGACCTCAAACTCCGTAGCATGGGCTGCCTTAGTCTCAGCAGGCAAGAAGTGATCCATGAAAGCATCAACGAACTCGTCCCATATCGCCGGAGGACTTCCCTCCCCACGGGAATTCTCCCACATCTCGAACCATGAATACGCTGCTCCCCTCAGTCTGTAAGATGCTAATTAAACTCCCTCTGTCTCTTTAGCATTCATAACCCGAAGCGTCTTGTACATCTCATCCAGAAAATCCTGCTGATCGGCCTCTGGATCAGTACCTGAGAACTCTCGAACCATGAATTCTCTTTTATTTTTGCACATCATACTTAAATTAATATGGCTAAACTTATTATGCCAACTGGATAAATTATCAATATTGATAAACTTCAGGCTTATACCATGACCTATGCAATTATCAATAAGCTTCAAGTTTATTAGGATATGAATTTTTATATCAATAAACATCCACTTTATTGTGGCATTCTTTTGTTTGTGTAGTACAAACTGGAGAATAAAGTGGGTAGTTTTTCACATACATATTACCCGCTACAAGTTGTAGTATTAGAAGATATTAAATATTTCTTTTATATATAGCCTCAATATAACCAACCGCTTTCGCGAATACTTTAGAAACTCAATAAGTTTCTTTGAGACTTACTACGACACAATAAATTGACATAATAGTCAATTGTATTCCTCCAAAATAGTAACAATTGGCTCTTCTAGAGCTCTCAATTAATTTGTACTACCACATATTCATCAACATCTATATGGTGAATAAACTTTTAAGGAGAAAGTTATACCATTATAGTCACGGTCAAAATTATATGCAAGATCTATTTCTTGCATTACCGTTGTCTTCTTATTTTGTTGAATCCTTCCTCCATTCTCATTAATAAATTTGAGATGTTTCTAATTATAGGCGTGGTCCACTTTTGTAAGATGACTTGGCCAAACATCTCCTCTACACATACCACTTACTTTCATGAAATATGAGTCGTAATGGTCTAAAGACTTTGCTGCCACGTTAGGGCACTTAGTCTTATCCATTTTATGCCTAATTATTCAATTAGCTTACTTAATTAATCTCTCATTAAAAATCCTTAATTACCCAACTATCCACATAATTAAGAATTATCTCAAATTACTTAAAATACTACTCACATTTAACACACTTTGTATACCTTACTATTATGATCATGTGGTACCTTGAAATCTTCAACAAAATCTCATGAAAGACTTCTCAAATTCAAAAAAGATTCATATGAGATTATGATAAAACTCACAAAATCAAGGCTTATGACTATGAGTAGTGATGAAGCTTCAATACGGAATCACAATTCTAAAATATTTTCAACGAAGTTATACTATGTAATCACAACGAGATTTTCAATTCTAAAGGAGTACGGTACAATCCTTCTCAAGAACATCATACAGATTTTTCCATATTTTGATCCGTCGTTACATGTTTCGTCGCAAAAGACGTGTGCTAGAGGAATTGTCAAGAGAATCGGTCCAATTATATTAAGGTTAAACCTTTCCTTCATTTTGGCATGATCCAGTAACTACATGTGTTTGATAACGATACATAAAGAGAAATTCATATTTCGGAATTTATGTACATTTTCCTAGTCTCATAAGTTACAGTATTCTCCCTTATCGGGACTTTATATTTAATGAGTATTGTCTTCTTCTAGTCAAGAGAGCTGAGAGTCTATATACATAGTATTACAATAATTTCACTAACATCGATCTATAATCAATGGGCAGGCCCCTATATGGTAACCTCTGATCAGATGGTAAGTTATATACCGAGCCTACTGTGGTCGATAGCCTATGAGCGAGCCCAATTGGCCGAGATACAGAGCCTAGTATGGCCGAGCGCCTATGAGCGAGCCTACTACGGCAGAACAATTATATATACCGAATCTTATAAGGCCAGACAACTATTTTACTTACTATATTGATTGAGTTGTATCAGTATCAATAGGTGAGCATATCTTCAGATTATCTTTGACTCAGTTACTTTCAGTTATTACATTATCAGTTCAGTTTCAGCTTTCAGTAAATTTCCTTAAATACTCGGTACATTATTTCGTACTGACATCCCTTTTCTGGGGACGCTGCATTTCATGCATGCAGGTTCAGACAGACAGACGGGCAGA
This sequence comes from Nicotiana paniculata, assembly GCA_005239505.1. Lineage (NCBI taxonomy): Eukaryota > Viridiplantae > Streptophyta > Magnoliopsida > Solanales > Solanaceae > Nicotiana > Nicotiana paniculata. Next base: position 17,299 of record ML366292.1, on the reverse strand, counting down.
CCTCCTCATTAGGTGTTGCCCAAGTTCAGCTTGATCGGTAAGCTCTATGCCCTTCGGAGTTGCTGGGTCTAGAGCTTTACGTACATCTTTGTATATATGTTATGAGTAGGTTGGGGCCCTGTTCCGATCATAGTATAACCATCAATAGAGGCTTGTAGACATATACTGTCAGTTAATGCATTATGCTGGGCTTGTAGGCCTTTTATGTACATTTTGTTGGTTTGCCAGCTGTAGTAGTTATGACGGCCTTGATGGCCCATATGTATTCATGTTCTAAGAAAGATGATTCATTAATACAGTGTTTCTCACTGATAGTTATATATTACGAGTTGTGGCCATGTTGGCCCAATTACCAATGATAGTACGATAAGAAAGATATGTTTCATTGGTACTCGATTGAGTAAAGTAGCTGGTGGCCATCGCGGCCATCGATTTGGGTCGTGATAAAAGTGGTATCAGAACAATTCTTTCCTAGGGAGTCTACAAGCCGTGTCTAGTAGAGTCTTGTTTATGGGTGTATTGTGCACCACACTTATAAGCAGGAGGCTACATGGCATTTAGGACTGTCACTCTTTCTTCTTACTCTAGATCATGTGGTAGAGCCGAGTTCTAAGAACTCAATTTCCTTAACTCTATCTTATTCATAATGCGACGATTCCTACATCAAGAAAGAATATTGGTAAGGGATATAGCTGTGGAAGATTTGAGTAAGAGGAACTCGATTTTTGCATCATGCTTATGATGGATAAAGATGAGGTATTCAGCAAATCATAAGTGTACTAAGATGTGTGAGCTTCTTGATAAGGATCCCTAAGGAAAGAATGCCTATCCACTCTTATTGTAAAAAATAAAATAATGAGAGAATCAGAAGGTACAAGTTTCAACAAGTAAAAGAAGCAAGGTGAAGAAGGGTACGAGGTACCTAGTTAGTAGAGATGAACATTATCTACAATTCAAGTAGAGGAATATAAGCCTTTTGAGTTACCTTCTACAATAATAGAGGTACGTACAAATGGACACACCCATATCAGTTGTGCCCTATGTAAGCTAACAAATATGGTTTAAGAGAAGTACGGGATATCAAGATCTGGCTGGGGTTAGAGTAACCCAAAATGGTGAATGGATTGTTTGTGTTAGTTGACATTTCTGAAGGATATTAAATGTGGTAATAGATCTCCTTATGAGACACTCAGATGGTGCACTCTAAAATAAGACAGCTAGATATGAGTACTACAAAGGTAGGCGTTGGAAGCCTGAAAGCGATAAATATTATCTTAGTACAACTCCCGCCCCTAGTAGAGAGAGAATGTTATGCAACCCGAAGAGCCAGTGGATGGAGCAAGGGGAGATAAAAGAAAAAGAATATCTTGTTGAAGTTTTTAGAATAATGTGATAGACATAATTGTTAGCAGGAAATAAGAAAAGAGGTAATGAAGCATTATGAGTAAGATATAATACATGGATGACACCGGTAGATCAAATAATGACAATATTACAAAATCTATAGTCAAGTGAAGGAAGAAACGAGCGGCGACAGGCCTTAAGACAACAAAAGAGTATAGGCCATACAGTCATATCTTCATTTCGAGAAAGAAGTTTGCAACTCTAACGCGATTACCAAAAGGAAAAGTTAGACTCCAGAGTAATAAAAACCAGTATGGATTGGTGAACAAGATAAGCTAAACATGAATTAGGGACTGAGTGATTTGATAATAGTCGACATCATTATAAATTCATATTTTGTTCCAACGATAATAGAATGGACAACAAAATAAGATTCATGAGAAATTCAGAGAATGGTCAATCAGGAAGACGCTTCCCTAAAGCAAGCAATGTGAGCAAAGTTAAGCTTAAGGAACTATGTGTTCCAGTTACACTAGGTGTCTGGCTCGTGAGTATGGAAATTTTATTATCCTTGGTACAATAGGATTACCGCAAGGCAAATAAGGGTCATCGATGATGTGAAAAGACGCCAAAGATTAAGAGGTAAAACATCTATAGGTAGATCGTCGTAGCGCTAAATCTTAGTACTCCCCTAAAGGGGGGAATATGGAGTGATGTGGCATTAAGTCAGAATTAAGTTGTTCTAGTAATTATGGAATGGTAAAGGAAGATTGCGATAAAAATGAGAAAGGGATGAGATTGCACCTATTCAATATATGTTATGATTCCCGAACATTATGAAAACACGACGTCAAGGAGAGGAAGTAAGAGTTCCTGCCCGAGATGTTATTGGTAGATAAGGAGCCAGTGCGAGAACGTAAGTTAAGCCAAAGGAAATAAACCAAGAAAGATTACGCAAAATATTGATATGAGAATGGGCCAACGGGTAGTTAGCAGTTGGTTCAGGAAGAGCCTAGTTATGGCTAGACAGGAGGTTTCAGACGAATCAACAGATTGTGCAAGATAAACATAGCGAACCCTAACTCGGGAATTCAGTCTCGCAGATATGACATCGTGATCCTTGAGAAACATTCATATATGTATTGGGTTAGTTAAAGGTATCGTATGAGTGTTACAGAGATAAAATAGAGTGCCACTGGGAAGACAATAAAAATATTAGCTCAGAAGAAACTCTACAAGCACAAGGGCGTGGAGGTAAGTAACTACGGATAATTATAGGCAAGGAAGGACATCAAAAAGTCAGTCAAATATACAATCCCTAAGTAATACAATGAAAGACTAGGTAATAAAATAAGGAAGAAGTCTTCAACCTAAGCTCAGTGACCTAAAGAGGAAATGGTATTAAAACAATAGTCTCACAACAATATTGTAAGAACTCCATAAGTAAGTGGCACCTGCCGTGGCTAATGAATGAGAAGTCAAGTCAAAAGTAATATTCAAGATCATATGAGTTGCACGAAAATTCTGGCATGCGTGGGAACTAATATAAGCTAAGTATGCACGCAAAAAAGGGGAAGAAGGACCAGGAAAAGTAATAGCTTACATTTAAAGAAAGCTGAGAAGGAACGAAAGGAATTAATCGATCAATGATCCAGAGTTAGTTACGTCATGAATGCACTTAAGATTTCGGGGTGTTACCCATGCAGCATATATGTTGACAAACATACAGCCGTAGAAGACTCCGGTATAAGTTAAAGGAAAGAATTGAGTCAAGGTCATAGACAAAGGATTTTAGAAGATTGTATCATTCCATAGCGTCCATGAAAGCCTAAAGTAATACCATGAGCTGCAGATCGGAAGATAGCTTAAGCCTACAGAAAGGCTGATAAGAAGGAAGAGGAAACTAAAGAGTTAGATCTACAAAGTAAATTAGGAGTCTGATTATTGACCCAGAAAATTATAAAAATCGTGATTGAGAACATTGCAGGATCACCCTTAAACATCATAGGTACAAGAGAGATAGTACAGTAGCCATATTCTATAACGACTCTACAATAAAGCTAGTTAGAAGAGTACTAGTCTCATAAGAAGTCAATATGAAGCTCCCACTGGATTGTGTGTGCACCAGAGACGCAAGTATTATAATAGAGCTTCAAGTTGTGAATGTGAATTATACCTATATGTAAGGGAGGTTATGAAAGAGATAGAAGATGTGATGCAAGATTTTAAGGTAAGTAAAGTAAAGGTGAAAAACGTACGAGATACTCAGATGCAAAAGGTTAGGAATAGTCCATACTTCGGATAGAAGGCTCAAAGCGTGGGGATTCAGTATCTGGGAATGATAGCAGCGTCGTCAGTGGAATCTCTTCCAGCCTACGGTTTCTAGGTACTGAGAGGTCTAGTTAAGAGAGTAAAGAAGAGTTGGAGACGATTTGATTTCTCGCTTGATGTTCCAGAATAACATAAGGAAATCTATAGAGCAAGCAAGTTGAAGGAATGTTGTGAGTAGTATACATGGATATGTGTAGATCGCAAGCTAAAGTATGATAGAACGAGAAGGTTTTAGGAAGACAGGAGTAAGGACAAGAAAGAGCGAGTGAGAAGGTAACGAGAAACGGATGAGTCCTCTGGATTAAGCCCATGAAAACAAGAGAGCTGATGGCTTCTCTAAGTTATAGAAAGCTCAGTATAGCTTGAATGAACTTAAAGGAACCTAAGACTAGTAGCATTTATAAGAGATAGAATGATGCCCTGATAGTAGAATGAAAGTGTAATTGTGTTAGATAAAGGATGACGTTTGGGCCTGTGATTGAGTAATGATTTCATGAATTGTACAGGATTAAAATACCCATGTAAGGTAAATCACATTGGGATATTATGAAATACGATTATGGAGGTATAGTATCGTATCGCCCCAGGTGGGTCAGGAAAATCACTTCAAATGTCCCCCGATGCAACATGAGCCCTAGTGATTGCGTAAGAGCTTTCAAGTTATCAGTGGTATATTGTAGATCAATGTCGAGGTGAATCAACAACGGATGGAAAAAAGTCACAAAGCATGAGATGACATTAGGCCGTCATTCTTAAGATGAACATTAATGAGGAAGCATTAAAGGACTTGGATTTATACATATGGGATAAACAACGAAAGTAACCTGGAGTTTGGTAGCAGACCTCAGTAACGATAAATCAAATTAAGAATTATGGTATAGTATGACCTAATTAGATGCAGTAAAGCCATATGGATAGATAACTGGCCCTGTGAAATAAGATATTGCAATATTCGTAAGTTCGACAAAGTACCGAGAGAAGAACTTCAGTAACGGCTAAAAATCGGAGGAAAAGTAAATAAGAGTCGCGTAGGCATACTTACAAGGTCAGAATCGTACAGGCTGCATGATAGAAGGTAGCAACAACTACGAGATTGGAAAGATTCCGACCACAAGTCGTGGTGTGGGAAAGAGGCCTAAAGGGGGGAATGCCTTGCCATTGAATTTATTCACAGAACAGTTGCCTAGATGGCAAGGAGAGTACTAAAGTATTCGAAAGACATAAGTTATGAAAACGATAAGTGCAGCAGTCAACATTCGAGGACGAATGTTCCAAAGGGGGGAATGATGTTACAACCCATGTTTCCGTACATGAAAGTACGCCATAAGTAAATTAATGAAAGCTCGGAAATGAGATGTTACATCCCGCATTTTTTGTACGTTAAAGTTTCATCGTAAGTTGATAGAAGTTTGACATTTTGGGATAAAATACTTTTCGTCGAAGTTTGACATTTTGGGATAAAATGCGGCTCGAGCTATAATAACCCATATATATTGGCTAGTGCCATACAAGGTACCACATGACCATAATAGTAAGTTATTAAAAGTGTGTTAAAAGTGAGTAGTATTTTAAGTAATTTGAGATAATTCTTAATTATGTGGATAATTGGGTAATTAAGGATATTCAGTGAGAGATTAATTAAGTGAATAAGCTAATTGAATAATTAGGCATAAAATGGATAAGACTAAGTGCCCTAACGTGGCAGCAAATTCTTTAGACCATTATGACTCATATTTCATAAACGTAAGTGGCAGTTTAGAGGAGATGTTTGACCGAGTCATCTTACAAAAGGGGCCCACAACTATAATTAGAAACATCCCAAATTTATTAAGGGGAATGGAGGAAGGCTTCATCAAAATAAAGAATGGAATCTTCAACAAAAATCCATGAAAGACTTCTCAAATTCAAAAAAAAATTCATATGAGGTTATGATAAAATTCAAAAAATGAAGGCTTATGACTACAAGTACGGATGAAGCTTCAATATGGAATCACAATTCTAAAAGATTTTCAACAAAGTTATACTATGTAATCACAACGAGATTTGCAATTCTAAGGGAGTACGGTACAATCCTTCTCAAGAACATCATACGAATTTTTCCCTATTTCGATCCGTTGTTACATGTTTCGTTGCAAAAGACGTGTGATAGAGGAATAATCAAGAGAATCGGTCCAGGTATGTTAAGGCTAAACATTTCCTTCATTTTGGCATGATCCAGTAACTACATGTGTTTGATAACGAGACATAAAGAGAAATTCATATTTCGTAATTTATGTACATTTTCCTAGTCTCATAAATTACAGTATTCTCCCTTATCAGAACTTTATATTCAATTGAGTATTGTCTTCTTCCAGTCAAGAGAGCTAAGAGTCTATATACACAGTATTACAATATTTTCACTACCATCGAGCTATAATCGATGGGCAGGCCCCTATTAGGAAACCTCTGATCAGATGGTAAGTTATATACCGAGCCTGCTGTGGCTGAGCGCCTATGATCTAGCCTAGTTGGCCGAGATACAGAGCCTAGTATAGACGAGCGTCTATGAGCGAGCCTACTACGGAAGCTCAGATATATATAGTGAACCTTATAAGTCCGGACATCTAATTTACTTACTATATTGAGAGAGTTGAGTCAGTATAAGCAGGTGAACATATCTTCAGATTATCTTTGACTCATTACTTCAGTATTATATTATCAGTTCTGTTTCAGCTTTCAGTATATTGCCTTACATACTCGTACATTATTTCATACTAACGTCCCTTTTCTGGGGGCGCTTCATTTCATGCATGCATGTTTAGACAGACAGACGGGTATACCTCCTCATTAGGTGTTGCCCAAGTTCAGCTTGATCGTTAAGCTCCATGCCCTTTGGAGTTGCTGGGTTTAGAGCTTTACGTACATCTTTGTATATATGTATATATGTTATGATTAGGTCGGGGCCCTCTTCGGATCACAATATATCCATCAGTAAAGGTTTGTAGATATATCCTGTCAATTAATGCAGTATGTTTGGCTTGTAGGCATTATGTAGATTTTGTTGGTTTTCCAGTTGTAGTAGTTATGATGGCCTTGACGGCCCATATGTATTCATGTTCTAAGAAAGATGGTTCATTGATACAATGTTTCCACTGATAGTTATACATTACGAGTTGTGGCCATGTTGGCCCTGTTACCAATGGTAGTACGATAAGGAAGATATGTTACGTTGGTACTCAGTTGAGTAAGATAACGGGTGCCCGTCGTAGCCCATAGGTTTGGGTCTTGACACCAATGCCAAAACTCATTATAAAACCTTCAAATTTAAGAACTTCAAATGTTCATAACCACGCGTCTGATTCATACCAAATCAACTCGGAATGAAATCAAACTTCGCACACAAGTTTCAAATGACAAAAATGGACCTATTCCAAGTCCCGGAATAACAATCCAAACCTGATAGTCTCAAAGTCAACTCATGGTCAAACTTATGGAATTTCTAAACCTTCAAACTGCCAACTTTCAACAAAAAAGAGTCAAATCATCCTATGAACATCTAGGAACATCCGAATCCAAATTTGGACACACGCTTAAGTCCAAAATCACCATACGAATATATTGGAACCATCAAAACACGAATTCGAGTATTTTACTCACTAGTCAAACCTTGGTCAACTCTTCCAACTTAAAGCTTCCAAATTGGGAAGTACTCTTCCGAATCAATCATGAACTTCCCGAACAAAACCAACCATGCACGCAAGTCATAATACATCATATGAATCTATTCAAGACCTCAAACTACCGAATGGAATGCAAATGCTTAAAATGACTGATAAGATTGTTACAGATATATACCCGATATCATAAAATCGAATTGTGATTCTCTGTAACGACCCGGCCAGTCGTTCTGTGAGATTAGCCCCGTTTCAGCTTTGTTATGTGCTAGTTAACCTAATTATGATGTGTGGGGTTAGTTGGTTCGGGTTTGGGGTGGTCGCGGTGAGAATTGAGACACTTAGTCTCTCAAATTAGCTTAATAGTTAGAAAAGTCAACTGGGAGTTGACTTATTGGTAAACAACCTCAGAATTTAGATTTTATGGTTCAGATAGCTTTGTTAGGTGATTTGGGACTTAGGAGTGGGTTCGAAATGTGGTTTTGATGTCCGGATGTAGAATAACGCTTGAATTGGCAAAGTTGAGTTTTTGGCGATTTTCGATAGTGGAAAATTAGCTATTAGGGTCGGAATCGAATTTCAAAAGTTGGAGAAGGTTCATGGTGTAATTTTTGATGTGTGTGCAAATCTTTAGGCCATTCAGACGTGTTTTGGTTGGTTTCGACATCATTGGCGAAATTTAGAAATCTGAAAGTTCATAGGCTCATCCGATGTGATCTTGGTGTTTTAGCATTGTTTTGGTTGTTTCGAAGTCTCGACTAAGTTTGAATAAGGTTATGGGACTTTTTTGTATTTTTGGTTGGGGTCCCGAGGGGCTCGGGATGATTTCAGATGGTCAGCGAAAGGATTAAAGTTGGAAAATGTAGCTGAAGAAGCTACTGGTGCCAGGTTTCTGGTGTGGCCGCGCCTGCAGAAGGGTAGTCGCAGGTGCGATGCCGCAGGTGCAGGCCAACATGCGTATGTGCGAGATTGTGGGATCTGGGAAGGAACCGTAGAAGTGAAAGTTTGGGCCGCACCTGCGAGTCTGCAGATGCGGTAAGTGGAGCGCAGGTGCGGAAGTGGTCGGTCAAGTGGGGATTCGCAGATGCGCACCTGGGACCGCAGGTGCGATTCTGCAGGTGCGGGGAAAAGGCCGCATATGCGGTTTCACTGGGCAGGAAGTATAAACAGATGCCTTTGCGAGTTTTTGGCTTATTTCATCATATTTTCATACGGGCTGAGGCTTTTGGGAGCATATTGAAGAGGGATTTCAAAGTTTTTCTATGGAGGTAAGTTTCTTAGATCTAAAACTCGATTCTATGTTTATATTTGACGGATTAATCTTGGAATTAGTGGAATTTAATGGCATAAATTGGGGGTTTAGGGCTTGGGTTCCCGAGACTTAAAATTGAGGAACTGAGGGGTCAATTGTAGTCGGATTTCGATGCATTTTATATGTATAGACTCGGGAAAGGTTGATGATTCTTGTGATGTGATTTTTATTGAATTCCAAGACGTGGGCTCGGGGGTCGGGTTTGGTTAATTTTTGGATTTGTGCCCAATTGTGATAATTTTTGAATGGGTTTCGTCTTCCTAGCATATTTTGATGTTATTAAAATTTTGAGTTGTTTTCGGGCTGGTTTGAGGTAAGTAACGATTGTAACTTTAGACCTGAGGGTATGAAACCCCGGTATTTCACTTTGTTTTGGTAAATGAGGACACAGGGGTATTTTTACACTATTCTCACACTATTTCTGATAGAAAATTTGTGAACTCAATCATATTTATTACTTGTTGCTATTTCACTGTTATCACAATGTTTTAGAATACTATGAGGTATTTCGGGCGGAGTCTCGTGATGTTGAGATAAGTTGCCCGAATGGCTTGAGAGGATGACTGAGTGAGGCCGAGAGCCGAGTTTGTGAGGATGATTATGGATTGAGCTGCACGCCGCAACATATATAGATATTATATGGATCGAGTTGCACGCCGCATCATATATATATATTGGATCGGGCTGCACGCCGCAACAATATAGCGCTTGGGCTATAGGAGCCCCTCCAGGGATCTGTACACCCCTAGTGAGCGCAGTCGACTATTATTTAGATCAGGCTGCTTGCCGCAGCATATACATATATTATTTAGATCGGGCTGCACGCCGTAGCATATACGTATGTTATGTGTATCGGGCTGCACGCCATAGCAGTTTGTGTGGATACATGGTACCTGTTGAGTGAGAGTGTTGAGTGTGAGCATTGCGTACTGATAGAGGAGTCACGAGTGACTGAGGGACCTTACGTATGAGTGATATTGTGCCCGAGAGTCTATAAATTGTGAGATAATTATTTTTCACTCATTTTACACTGAGTCTCTTTAATAGATGATGAGTTAATGTTTTATGCAAGTTTAGGAGGGGAACTGGAGTTTGTAAAGTATTTGGTAAATGTAGTTTTTTGATTATTCTATTTTTTTTTCACTGGCACATGTTTTTTTTATGAAACTATCACTTTTAATGCTCGGCACTGCACTTAAGTCTTTAGTTACTTTGGTTGCTTACTGAGTTGGCATACTCACGTTACTCCCTGCACCTTTGTGTGCAGATCCAGGTACCAGATCTGAGCGTTAGCTGATCTCTCCTTTGCTCGGAGTTTGGTCGAGGATAGAGGTAGCTGTTTGGCATCCCCAGCTGGCCCTCTTCCCTGTCTTAGTCGGTAGATTTCTAGTATTCTCCGGATTATACTAGTAGGGGCTTGTTATCAGATATTGTATTTATCTCTTTAGATGCTCGTGACAGTTGTATCCGGGTGCTGGGTTGTGGTTAGTTTTGATTTTTGTGGTATTACTGCTGTTGATTATATCTTTAAAACAGGAACATTAAATGAATTACTCTGACTTGTGATATTAAATATACGGTCTTGTGTGTTACTCTCAGTAGTTGGCTGGCCTAGTTTCATGATAGGCACTATCACGACCTATATTGTTTTGGGGTCGTGACAGTTGGTATCAGAGCACTAGATTAGATAGGACTCAACGGTCATGAGCAGGTTTAGTAGAGTCTTGCGAGTCGGTACGGAGACGTATGTACTTATCTTCGAGAGGTTACAAAACCCTTAGGAAAAATCTCATCTTTTTGAATTAGGTCGTGCCATTTTATTGATTCTGGAAATCTAAACTACTGTTGTTTCATTCTCTCACAGATGGTGAGGACACGTGCTACCGATCAGGGTGACCGGACACCAGCTAGACCAGCGAGAGGTCGAGGCCGAGGCCGAGGTCGAAGCTGTGGTAGAGGTAGGGGACCAGCCCGTGCAGCAGCCGGGGCAGTACCAGTAGATCCACCTACCATTCAGGTTTAGGTTCCCGCCGCAGATATTCCAGCGGGATAGGCTCAGGCACCGGCGGTGCCCATTGTTATTCCGGGTCTTCGGGAGACCCTGGCTCATATCTTGATAGTATGTACTAGCCTTGCCCAGGCAGTTGCTGTATCTTCTACTGCTGCTATGTCTCAAGCGGGGGGAGGCACTCAGACTCCAGCTGCCCGGACACCTGAGCAGGTTACTCAGGGCTTTCAGCCACCAAGGGCAGTTCCAGCCCAGCCGGTTGCCCCAGTTCAGGACTTTGTGGTTCCAGTTATGCCAGATGATGAGCAGCACAAGCTGGAGAGGTTTAGTAGACTTCAGCCTCCGACATTCAGTGGTGCTGAGGGCGAGGATGCCCAGGCTTTTCTGGATAAGTGTCAGAGGATTCTTCGTACATCTGGGATTCTAGAGACCAGTGAGGTCTCGTTTGCTACTTTTCAGTTTTCTGGGGATGCTTTTACTTGGTGGGAGTCTTTCAAGAGGCGAAGTCCTAATGGTGCCACACCCCTCACCTGGCAGCAGTTCTCCACTATCTTCTTGGAGAAGTATGTTCCCCAGTCTCACAGGGAAGAGCAATGCAGGCAATTTGAGCAGCTACGTCATGGGGAGCTATTAGTGACGCAGTATGAGATTCGATTTTTAGAGTTTGCTCGTCATGCCACCGAGTTGGTCCCTACTGATAGGGAGAGGATTAGGAAGTTCGTGGATGATCTTATTTATTAGTTCGTGGAGAGGGTATCGGGTGCTAGCTTCGAGTAGGTTGTTAATATTGCTCGAGATATTGAGTCATTTCGCCGTCAGGAGCGAGAGGAGAGGGAGGCCAAGAGGCCTCGTGGATCTGGTAGTTCTAGTGGTGCTCCTTCTAGAGGACAGTTCCAGCATTGTAGAGGCCGTTCATTCAGGCCTCCTCAGCCAGTCCGCCCAACCTATAGTGGTTCATCTTCAAGGCATGGTCCCCGCAGTTCTCAACTGGGCCGTTCTTCATTCAGTGCCCTTCTAGCCCAGGGAGCAGCTCGAGCGCCATAAGTTCAGGGTTCCTCTATGCATGGTTCTTCTAGTGGCCATTCTGGTGCCAGGGGTTCCTTTCAGTCCCCGCCTCCCTGTAATGACCCGTCAAATTTCATGGCTAAAAATAATGCCCAAATAGGTCCCCGTGTTGTTATAACTGTAGAAATTCTTAAAAACAGACCCTTTTTGAGTAAAACGTACCCCAGAACTTAAAAGATATAATTTTCCAGATTTGCGCAGGTCTGTGGTCCACTATGTAATCGCAGATCAGGTATGCCGAACGCATAGTGGTTGAATACTTGGACAGTTTGCTGTCCATTTTGAGGACAGCTATGCGGCCTATAATGCGATCGCATTTCACGAATACGGGCTGCATAGTTGTCGCATTCTTGCATCTTGAGTTTTGCGGAGGGAGTATGCGATGCACTATGCGATCGCATAACAGGTATGCGAACCGCATAGTGGTCGCATACCTGGGCAAGTCTTCTTTTCTTTTTGGCCCATTTGAGGGCCATTTATGCGACAGGAACGCGGACTGCATAGAAGGAATGCGATCGCATCCCTGACTGCATTTCTGCTTCGGGACTGTTAAAATTCTAATTTTATACCCGACCCCCAGTTCATTAAAACACTTACCCCTTTCATTTTAAGATTATTTTCTGATAAATTATAGAGAGGAGAGAGTGGGTTCTAGAGAGAGAGTTACAACTTCATCAAATTTGTTCCTCCATCACTACTTAGGCCTGGAATTGATCAAGTAGGACACCATTTTCTTCACTACAAGAGGTAAGCTTCTACCCCATCAACCTTAATTTCTATATTTTGTTAAAATGGAATATGGTTAGGTGAGTTCATGAAGATGGGGTTAGGAGTCTTGCATGCATGTAACCAACTAGTCATAATCTAGTAAAAGGACATGGGTTAGAGTAATCTTTCACTAAAAAGAGGCCATTTAATCTAAAGGAACACCTAGTGTTTGATAGAATGCTCAAGTGAGTTCAAGACATGATCATTATTCCTAATTCTAAGTTCAATTATGCCACATTGTGAAATAGATTGAAGGTGGTAGAAGGTCCGGTGAATTGTGGTAGAAAATTAAAGGGGAATTTAAATTCAAGGTATGTATGGCTAACTTAATTTTTGTAGAGTTACCTTGTTGGTCTCAGAGCACACGGTATGAAATTCTTGCTTGAGCATATGTGAATTGATTGTCCTGCTGTTTCGAGGTGTACGAGTTCATTCTCTGATTTATTTTAAGTCGATTACCATGCTAATTGAGATTATGAAGGGTGATTCCTTGTGCTTATCCTATCATAAGGTTCGTCAAATGTTCAAACATGTTGATATGACAGTATGTGCTACTAAATGAAAGAATGTTAACGTACCCTATGGTGGGAATGTATCTAATTGTTAAGGGCTGAGTGTGGTAAATGATGAAAAGAAACTGTGGATTGGTTTAGTTGAGTTAAATAGTGATGGGAAACCCATACATGAAATTACTGTTTGGTAAGAATTATTGTGCCTAGACTTCATATAGTTGTTGGTTGGTGTGAACTTATGTTCTTGATGATGAAAATCGCTGTGATATAATTGTTGGTTATTGTTGCTATCAAACAGAATTGTAAGTTAGGATCAGGTTGCACGCCGCAACTGAATTGTAAGGTGGGATCGGGTTGCACGCTGCAACAGAATTGTAAGGTTGGATCAGGTTGCACGCCGCAACAGAATTGTAAGGTGGGATCGGGTTGCAAGCCGCAACAGAAGTAATAAATAAGGGTGTAATGTGATTATTAGATGGGATCGGGTTGAACGCCGCAACAGAAGAAATAAGGGTGGAATACGATTGTAAGGTGGGATCGGGTTGCGCGCCGCAACAAGGGAACAACTGAAATAAGAAAATGTGCAAACCTTATATGTGATTCTCTGTATCCCTGTGCGATATTTGTTTGGGTTTCTTTAACTGCCTCTTATATATGTAATGCTTGATTTCACATAGAGTAAAGTTTGTCTATACATGCTAGTACTATTCAATGGTACTAACGTCCTTTTTGCTTGGGGCGCTACATCTTTTATATGGATGTAGGTGGTTCTATAGCAGGTAGCTCGGTCCACCGTTAGTGGTGCCTCCTCTTCATCTCTTCAGTAGTTCTGGTGAGCCCCATTTCCTCTCGGGGCCGTGTGTAGACCATATCATTCTCTTTTGCTTATGTTGTAAAAGGTATAGCGAGGGCCTTGTTACCGGCAAGTCTATGTAATCTCCTAGTACTCTTAGAGGCTCCGTAGACACTGAGTGGGTTGTATATGTATATATATATATATATATATATATATATATATATATATTTTTTTTTGAGTAGTAGTTGTAATTATTCAGAATCATGGTCCCGTGATGGAGGTGTTGTGTTTAATTTGTATAATTTTGGGATCATCAAAGGATCGAAGCTTTAAAAGGGGAAAACAGAAATTTTGTTGTAATTTCATTATAAATTTGTATAATATGCACATCGGGTAACGCGTTGGGTAGGAAAGGCAATCCGGGTCCGCTTGATCGGAATCATCCGGTTAGGTACCGTTCTCATCCCTCGGTTTTGGGGCGTGACAAACTTGGTATCAGAGCCTCAGGTTTTAAAAGTGTCCTAGGATGTCTCAGAGCCGTGTCTAGTAGAGCCTTTCTTATCGGTGTGTTGTCGACCACATCTATAATTAGGGGACTGCATGGACATTTAGGAAAATACCCTTTCGGTGTTACTCTGTATCGTGCGATGAAGTGGAAGGTGAGAACATCTTTATCTAACTCGTGCATTGTTTTAATTTTCAGTAAATGACACCCAAGAAGAGAGCCCGACTCGGCCCAGAGGCCAATGCCACCCCAAGAGTGGTCGTAAATTCCTTATCTGATGGTGGGGGTGAGAATGATTCCCCGACCCTGCTCCAACAGAGGATGCTATAGTCCCTCCCGCTGATGTTCCTGATCCTTCTCAGTCCCAGCTTCCGGTCCCGGTATTTCTGATGGGGACCTCAGGGGAGTTATTTAGATGTTAACTCAGCTAGTGGCCTCCCAGGCCCAAAGATCAAGTGCTGCCCCTGCGTCCTCTAGTGAGCAAGGGGATTTTTCAGGTTCCAGGGTCAACCAGTTTATGTTGTTAGCCCCTCCAGAGTTCACATGCACCGACCCAGAGGCTGATCCTTAGGAGTTCATTGATGAGATGTGCAAGACCCTCCGAGTTATGAGGGATATTGAGATAGAGGGGGTTGAGTTGACTTCCTATTGTCTGAAGGGAGTAGCATATTCGTGGTTCGAGGACTGGGAGAGTTCCTTGGAGAGAGGATCCCTCCGGCGAGGTGGGAGGAGTTTGTGGATGCCTTTATGGATCATTTCTTGCCTGCCGAGATTATGGCAGCCCGTGCTACAGAGTTTGAGGTCCTCAAGCAGGGCAACATGAGTGTGTGGGAGTATCATATGGAGTTTGTGCGCTTGTCCAAATATGCTGTTCACATGGTGTCTACTATGGAGGCTAGAGTTCGTCGGTTTGTTCAGGGCCTTGGCCCCTTGGTTATTAATGAAGCTGCTACAACTGCTCTGCATTCAGATATGAACTACGAGAAGATTGTGGGATTTTCCCAGGCTACGGAGGCTCAGAAATTAAAGATAAGAATGGAAAGGGAGAGTAGTAGTAAGGCCCGGTCAGCGGGCAACCCTGGGAGTTCAGTTGGAGGAGGGAGATCAGTCCTTGGGAGAGGGTCATTAGGGAAATCTCAGTCCTATGCTCAGTCTTCAGCCAGTGCGCCGCCACCAGGGCACAGTTATCAACATGGATGTTGCGTTGGACCAGGTTCAAGACAGCATGAGGTTTCATCAGTCGGGTCATTCCGGTGGGAGGTTCCAGCAGCAGCGGAGGGCCTCATGCCCTAAGTGTGGGAGGTTTCATTCTGAGCCCTGTTACTTGGACATATTAGTATGTTATAGGTGTGGAGTGAGAGGCCATGTTCAGCGAGACTGTCGTGCACCCCGTCAAGGTACGGATAGGGGTACTGCTCAGCCATCCAGCTCTTCAGCCGCTACATCTTCAGCACGCCCTCCAACTCCAGCAGGGCGCGGTACAACTATGGCTGGAGCACGGGGTCAAGGGGGACCCAGTCGGTTCTATGCTTTGAGTGGTCACCAGAGTGCAGAGGCTTCCCCAGATGTTGTCACAGGTATTCTGACTGTTCAGTCACATGATGTTTATGCTCTTATTGGTCTCGGGTCTTCTTTTCCATATGTTACTCCATTTATTGCTTCAAGTTTTGGGATAGAACCCGAACAGCTTCACGAGCCGTTATGTGTGTCGACTCCGGTTGGTGATTCTATTACGACCGTACGAGTCTATAGGAATTGTATTGTCACGGTGCGTGGTCCGGATACCACGGCTGATCTTATTGAGTTAGAAATGGTAGATTTTGATGTAATTATGGGGATGGATTGGCTCTATTCGTGCTTTGCTAAACTCGACTGCCGAACCAAGATTATGAGGCTTGAGTTTCCTAATGAATCAGTTATCGAGTGGGAGGGGAATAATGTTGTGCCAAGAGGTAGGCTTATTTCCTACCTTAAAGCCTCAAAGATGATTAGAAAAGGGTGCATCTACCATTTGGTCCGAGTTTCATACACCACTTCAGAGGTGCCTGCTCCCGAATCTGTTCCTCTTGTGAATGAATTTCATGAAGTATTTTCGGACGAGCTTCCTGGGATTCCACCAGATAGAGAAATCAATTTTGGGATTGATGTATTGTCAGATACACAGCCAATATCTATTCCACCTTACCGGATGGTGCCAGCAGAATTAAGAGAGTTAAAAGAGCAATTGAAAGATCTATTAGAAAAGGGTTTCATACGGCCAAGTCGCCTTGGAGCGCACCGGTTCTTTTTGTCAGAAAGAAAGACGGATCACTTTGGATGTGTATTGATTATAAGCTCAACAAGGTCACTATCAAAAACAAATATCCATTACCTCGGATAGATGATTTGTTCGACCAGTTGCAAGGTGCTAGGTTCTTCTCAAAGATTGATTTGCGGTCCGGGTATCACCAGCTAAAGATCAGGGAGCAGGATATTCCTAAGACTGCCTTCAGGACTCGATACGGGCACTTTGAATTTTTTGAAATGTCTTTTGGGCTAACCAACGCCCCAGTCGCTTTTCTGGATCTTATGAATCGGGTTTTCAAACCGTTTCTTGACTCCTTTGTGATTGTCTTCATTGACGATATCCTTGTTTATTCGCAAAGTCAGGAAGATCATGCTACTCACCTCAAGGCAGTTCTGCAGACTCTTCATCAACACCAGTTGTATGCAAAGTTTTCAAAATGTGAATTTTGGCTAGAATTAGTCACTTTTTTGGGCCATATTGTTTCCAGGGAAGGGATTCAGGTTGATCCCAAAAGATTACACCGGTAAAGGATTCGCTTATATCAACGACCCCGAAAGAGATTCACAGTTTCTTGGGTTTGGATGGATATTATCGGAGGTTCGTGGAGGTATTCTCTACCCTCGCCTCCCCCATTGACTAAGCAGATGCATAAAGTGGTTAAGTTTCAGTGGTCCGATGCTTGCGAAAAGAGTTTTCAAGAATTGAAATCAAGATTGAC